>JAFVLL020040188.1:0-36668 GCA_021397915.2 Tor tambroides | reverse complement strand
GGAGAGGAGCAGAGAGGAGAGGACAGCCTCTCTTAGAGAGAACAAAGAGCGTGAGGAACAGATGTTCTCAAGACTCAGCAGTCAGGCTGTACCCAGAGTCCTCCACCAGTTTAAGTGTTACTGTTTGCTATACAGTGCCCTTAGTAAACACAGACTCCGGTTTTTAACAAGCTGGGACCAACAGCGTTTTTTCTCCTCCTTACGCTGCCTGTAGCCTCCAGTAACAAGCTGCTAGTGTTTAACGCCGCTCCCTTGCTGGCTGCTGTTAATTCAAAGGTATGCTGGAGTTTAACTGTACGAGTCCTCGAGTCTTAGAGAGACGGGCACAGATGTTTCTTCAGTTAAAGAAAGCTGCGAGTTGTTCATTAGTTTTGTTTTTTATTCTAGCTGAGAGTGCTTACATCTAAACGCAGATTGAGGAGCGGTAGTTGTGGATAAAACGCTAAATAATGACCAACCATTACCGAGCCTGATGCTACTCTCAGTATAACAATACTTTTTTGACTGAATACCCTTGTTTTTAAAAAACAAGTTTTACTGATCCCTTGTCACAAATTACATATACAAACGAAAACTAATATAATGCAGTTAAATCATTTAGCACTTTGTCATGCACTTTCTAGGCTTAGAGGAATAAAAAGAAAAATGTGAAAAATAAAATACTTTGGCTATTTTAAAATATTTGGACTATACTCTGACTACGGATGTTTAATATCTACAATTTTGTTCACATTGATTACACAATATACCACTTAGTTGTTTTACTGATCACATATAATTGCATTATTTTCTTTTGCAAATAATACGTTACTATTAGCTGAGAAAAGCTTTCATATGACATTAATTTATGACATTATGAAATGTCTCTGGCTTCTGGTTCCTTAATAATATTAAAGTTTTTTGGGGGAGTTTTAAATGAGTTTTTAGAAATGACAAATGCAATCCAATAATTGGCTTTAGCTAAATATTAAATAATGAATTAACAATGAATAAATAAAAAAATGTAAAATATTATATATATATATATATATATATATATACAATTTATTATTATTTTTTTAATACTACTGGCAAAGTACCTAATGTGTATCTTTAACTACACACGGTCATATGAACGAAAGTTTAAGTCTTAGAGTCAGCTGTAAACTATATGTGTTTGATTCACTAAAAAGAACTGATTCAATAGAGTCATTTGTTTGGGAAGTAGACTACACTAGCTGAACTGTATGTTAAAAAAAACCTGTTAAAAAAAGCATTAAAAATGGTTCATACAATTAATTTGCTCAGAAATCCAACTACACTGCTTACACTGTATATTTTTGATTCACTAAAATGGCTCATATGATTCATTCACTCAGGAAATGGACTACACTGGTTAAAATGTATGTTTTTCATTTGTTAATTAAAGTCTCAAAAGATTAATTTGTTTGGGAGTCAGACTACACTGGCCACACTAGGTAACTCAATTAAATATGTTAAATTGACAGCCCTAGTTTAAACAGACAGACTACAACTACAGACTACAACTACAGTATCTAAACAGGTTTTGCACTATTGCATATAAGATCAATGTCCTTGTTGAAACAGGATTGATGATCAGGCCTTCCTCTGAGATGCAACCTGCTGCCATCTGGCCGAGGCCTGAGACTCACCCCGAACATTTGCCGGAGGTCTGGGTCACGGAAGCGGAAGGGAATGTTGGAGACGTGTAACCGTTTGGGCTGCTGCTTCTCCGAAGAGTCTGAGGGCTGGAGCTGAAGCTGCTGAGAGCCGTCTGTCTGCGCCACATCGTCCACTTGCTGAAAGACACACAAGCACAGCCCTGTTAGTTCCTACCTCGAATGCCGTCACGGCCAGGAAAAAGTGCAGCGGGCAACGGTTACGGGGTGGTGAGGGGGTGGTTGAGCAGGGGGAGATCAGGGCATGCTGGTGGCATATTACAAATTCTCTCTACTCCGCCAACATTTGTATGTGGCGGTGAAGATTAAGGAAGCTGTCAGGAAGTGTGGATACAGATTTAAAGGAAAAAAAAAAAAACCTCTGACATGGGGAGACCAGAGAATGCATTTACTGAGCAGCCGCCTATAAAGACCTGAGGGAGAACGGGAGAGGGAGAGAGAAAGTAAGCGTAAAGATGGTGTGCTCATCTGTCCATCATGTGGAGGAAATGGTAATGACACAGCTGTGCTCAAGGATGGACTGCTGTCCATGACACACATTCATCTTTCACCTCACAAGCCCTGATGCTACAGCCTTCATCCCATTCTCACTACTTCTCTCGCTGTTCTCAGAGCTTCATAAGACCTCATCTGACCAGACTCCGACCAGATGCCGTCACGCATGATGTGCATAAACCACGCTTCATGCAGTGGTGCTTCTACTAAAAATCAACCAAGATTTTTTTTTACAACCAGTATTAATTATTAAACATTACTGTAACTACTGAAGATGAGATTTTTTTTTTAGCTGTTTTAATTTTTTTGCTCTTTTGATAATAAAAAACTAAATATTCCGTACACCGTAACAATAAAATCAAAATATGCATTGTTAATTTAATATAAAAATACTATATATTAATATTTAAGTAACACATATTTTAGTAAATAAATATATTACAGTATTATTATGATAAAATGATATTTACATTATATAAAATACATATATTTATAGTATTACGATTATGATTATATTATTATTTATTTTTTATTAACAATTACGTTTTTTTTGTTTTGCATTCTCTATGGTGCATATTGTACATTCTACATTGAACCTACTCAGAGCTAGAAAATAACCAAAATGTAATAAAATATTTAATAAAAAGTGTGAATATCAGTGAAAATATCTGTTTATCTACACCTATGTACATTCAATCATATCAAATATTATGAAACAATACAGAAAGAAATAATAAATCAATATCTATAAAGAAAAATATTATCTAACAAAATGCACTTGAGGGAGGATCAGGTTAGTGCATAACTGAATTAATAATTAATCCAGACGTGATGCAATGGCTGGCAGATGCAGAAGACTCCTCTGCGTTTAAGAGTTTGTCTTGTTTTTCACCTATTGTGTGCAGACATGTTCAGTGAAGGAAAAAGCATGGTGAGCGCAGCACCCGAGCGGCAGCCCTTCATGTACATAATGAATTAGAAGAACATGGGAGCACAGATGAAGAGATGATGTCAGCTAAACTTCCCCTGGCTTAGCAGGATCAATGAGAAAGAAGTGCTGAAGGCAGCTACATTTGGCTGGGCCCATAGACAGCTGTATACTAGAGCAGACTCACGCTGTAGAGAGAGAAAGAGAGAGAATGAGAGAGAGAGAGAGAAAGAAAGAAAGAAAGAAAGAAAGAAAGAAAAAGAAAGAAAGAAAGAAATTTGCTATGTTTGCTAGGGTGTCTTGTGGCTTGCTAGGTGGTTTCTTTCTAGCCTAAAACAGTACAATCCACACAGTCTCTATGATATTCTTAGTTACAAATGGCTTGGGGTTCTTCAGTGTAAGACTATGGGGTATTTTTGCTTTTGTTATTATCTGTTAGGTGAAAATTTGGCTGAAAAATGTCAAGTGCATTAAAAGTAAAGCAAAAGTAAAGTTGCATGATTTGAGGCATCATTCAGGTCCGCAGCACAAACAGTGAAGAACAAGTTAATAATAAAATGTTGTAAATATTGTATGAACAATGGCAGTAGACTTAAATACTTAAAAAGGACTGGAAGTCAATGGAGTATAAACAGCCTGAAAGCTGACAAGCTAGATATAGTGAAATGGTTAAGTTTTTGGATCTTATTAAGCTTTCAAAAGTCAGCCCAAAACAGGCTGAAAGAATAGGCTTCAACTTTTCACGCATAAAATGAGCAATAAAGTGAATTCTAAAGATTAAAAACTGAAGCTAAAAATCAAAACTTTCTCACACAGGATATCTGTGCATCCCTATTGAATTGATTTTTCAATCATTTTTGATAGTATCTGTATTTTATCTGTACATTCCAAGCGTGTTTTCTGGCATTTCATGTACATAGTTAATTATAATAAGTGGGCTGGACAAATTCCCCCTCATTAGGCACAAAACACACAAGAGATATGACTCATAGAAGACGGCAATATATCATGTATTAGGTAATGAAGATATAATGAGATATCTATCACTCCATCCCTTTTCGCTCGCACCCTGACAGAGAAAAATAGAGGAAAAAGGTGAAGTAAATGCAATTATGTAGACACAGCTAAGAACATAATACCAACTCAAACGCAAAAGATTTGGACCTGCAAGGCGTTCATTTTTTCACTCATTACAGAGAGAAGGTGAAAAATGGCATGATAAAATATCAGCTAAAATGAGATTTTAAAGTTTAACTCGCTGAACAAAACCATTATTGCAGAGGACATATGTCTTTACAGGGGAAATTACACCAGTAACATGACAGAAGCGACTTTACATTTCGATGTGTCTCAGAGATGTATCCTTTTTGCAATTAACAGAAGGATATAATAAACCATGTAGACAAGCATCTTCTGTGCTTATCTAATATTCATTCAAGCAACCTTACTGAAAGAAAAATGTTCATTTTAACTGTACAGTAGCTACAGCATGATGAGCTCTACCAAAGGCAATTTTTAGTGGAAACAAACACAAACCCAAGAGTAAAAATATTGATGTTGTTTTGAAAAATGTCTCTGTTTATTTTGTCCATATATTTAAAGTCAATGTGGTCCACAGTTGTTTTGAAACCCACAGACTTGCACTGTATGGACAAAAACAATTAAAATATTGTTTAAAATGTCTGCTTTAAAGAAGAAAGAAAGTCATACAGCTCTGGAATGCATAAACGATGACAGAATATAATTTTTTTGGTGAAATATCCCTTTAAATGCATGTTAAAAAAGCCCTTTTATGTATAAAAATTCCTATAGATGATTACACTAAAGGCCAGATATACAAACAGCTTGCACCAGCGCAGACCGTCTTTTGGCGTTAAAATAGTACCGTCAGGATTTACTAAAGATGTGCAGTGAAGAATTAGCGTTGAAAAGGTGTGGACAGTTATTTTTGTGCTTGACCTTGCTGAATATGCAATAGTAGGAGTTTCCCTTTCAGACGCAGAATTTATGGGAGGAGAGTATTAAAATGAATCATGCAACGTGATTTACTAATGTTTGCGCTCGTCAAATTACTGGTATTTGCACCATTATTTAACACCCAAAAAAAGCATTAAAGCAGGTGGTAATTTGAGCTGCTCTTGGCAGATTGCGCTGGTCATTATGGAAATGATCTGGCTGCGTCTGTGTTCTTTAATGTGCGCGTTGTCAGTAAATCACACAGAATTTTCCCCTCCCATCGGCGCTTTTATGGAATTGCACTGTAACTCTAATTTGCACTGTATAAATGATGCTAAACGTGTAACCTTCATACGGTAAGTCATCAACAAGCAGTCTTATTAGAGAACGATGAAGGTAAGTTTGAACTCTCGCTACAGGTTATACAGTCTAACAACGGCGAAACCTCTGAACCATTAAATGTCGAGGGTCACCAACTTCTGCTTTTTCCATCTGACAACTTCCTCATCTTCTCTAATGCACAGTCTCTCCCAATGGGCTCTCCGGGGTCTCTGTGAGAGGACACGGTGTTTACCAGCACATTGGCACTATCAATCATCGCAGCTATGTAGACAGTCAAGCCCTGTTAAGATAAAGCACACGGGTCGGGCTCTGGATCCACACAGCCTGTCGTCCTGCCCCTTGTGTATGCCGCCTGAGGTCGGCGAGCGGCGGAGGCCCGTACCCCCTGCCTGATGGTAGTAGATGGAAAGCCGAGCAGATGGATGGGCAAGCGGAGGTGCAATTACCCCCTGGTGCCCCCGCTCCCTGGGCTGCACCTTTTCCCGCTCCCTCATCCTCATCCATCACGCCGGTGCCATCGGTCATTCACATGCTCTGTCTGCAGTCGCTCTGGAGAGAGCTGCGCTATCTATCATGTCTAACAGGTGAGCGGTGCGACGGCGCGGACTCGCCCATTACCAGCCGGCGGACCGTGGCCTCTGAGAGCCTCCAATTCCTCGCTCTGCTCAACGAAGTGCTGGAGAGAAGGATGAGGGCTTTGATTTGCTTACTTTATGGGAACACGTATTGACTTGGTCCTCTCAGATGTAAGTCATCATGTAGCAACGCGGAGCAGCGAGTAACGGACAGTGATAAAAATGAAGAGAAATCGCGGGGCTGCTTCGCATTCGTCATGCGCGCTTTGCTTAAAAAGAGGACAATTGTTCCGCCGTAACAAGCGCTTTGTAAAACACACAGTCCGGCTCGCTCGCTCTCGACTAGAACGATATAATCTCTCTGGCTTTATTCGGAGCACTTCCCCTGCTCTTGAGTGTGGCGGCTTGGAGTGCTCTTCTCTGGAGGAGTTGACACCAGGCCAGGAGAGGGAGAGGGGAGGTAAGCGTTCGAGACTCCGCACTCCAGGTTTGGATCTAATTATCTCATCGTCACCGCTAAGCAGTCATCTACAGGGGGTTCGTCTGCACAATTTGCCTTTTAATTTGTGTTAATTGCATGTTAATTATATTGCAGCTAGCATGGGCTGCATCTGTCTCTTTCAGAGACAAGGTTTCAGTGGGCTTTGCGCTCCCAAGTTCCGCAGACGAGGTGAAAAGTAATTAAAAGTGTTCGGCGTTCGAGGCGGAGGCCAACTCCCTGCTCGCTCGGGTTGCCAGGTCATCCTCCGGAGGACGTCGCGAGATGTTTTGGAGGAGGATTTGATGTCTTTCTTGTACATGCAGACAGACTATGACCCTCTCTCCAGCACTCCGTTTACCAGGATGACAATGGGGAGGAGCTAAGCAAGCTGCATTAGAGTCCCAGAATGTGGATCCTGCCAAAAAAGCTAATAGGAAATCCATATGGGAGGATGTTATGGTCAGCTAAGAAAAGCTCCCCAAATTAACCCCAAGTAGGTATACTACTCCCTCTAAAGGTTTATGACAGCCAACTACCACAACTGAAGTCAGGAATGTTACATAACAATATTCCGTTTCCAGGGTCTGTGATTAAATATGCCAAATGATTTACTGTCACTCTGGCATACTCTATCCAGTATATTTCAACTAAACATGCATCAAGTTTGTTCCTATATGCAATCTGCAAACAAATGCTAACTATAACTATCTGAACTAAAAAAGTTTTCAGAGTGTCTGCTGAAAATTGTATTTTTAGGGCGGAAAAAGTTAACGTTTCATTATTAATTAAATATGTTTAAGGTAATGATTTATTTACATTTGTCAACTTTGATAATATTATACTATGTAAAATAAAAGCTATTTCATTCTGCTTTCTAAAAACTGTTCAGAAATATAAAAATTGCTATTATTTCAATTAGATTGTTTAATTAAAAGATATCTGTCTAATTATATTTTTTTTTAATTTTAAGTTTAAATATACAATAATATGATTAATTAAAAGCAATAAAATAAATGATAATAAATTTTAACATTTTGCTTTAGTACAATGGCAGTATGAAAGCAAATTAATTACATTTTGAAAGTAACATGTCTTTATAATATCACAGCTAATATTTCCTTCTCACAGTATAAATGTGATTTTATACACAAAAATATATAGCTGCCTTTATATATACAGTAGATCCCTCAAAAGAAGAACATCATATTTGATGGTCCTTGGAATCAAGTTCGAAAACCCCTGCCCCAACACATAGATATATATATATACTGGATCATCTCCTCTCACTTGTGTTTTCCTGCTAGACTTCCCTAATGCTGGACTACACTCATTCCAAACATCTAATGCACTTCTTGTTTCCATTTCTGTTGTAGAAGAGCAACTTCTCTGCACTTCACATTCCGCAAGGAATGGAGCAGCCAAGCAGCACCAAGAAATAATTGCCTGAACATTATCATACACCACCACATTGGACTTCACATCCAAACCCCACCGCAACGTCACAGAAGGCTCGTGTTTGCCCACATTCGCGCGTGCCCGTGTTTTTATGTGCGTTTGGGTGGGGAATGAGTCCTGCTAAATCGTTTCTATTGCCGCACTCATTCAGTGTTATCTGCAAATCACTTTCAAAGTGCTCAGCTCAGCACTTCCCCCTTCAGAATGCCCCTACAACCACATAATTGAAACTATCTGATTGGAAAGCTGCCAAGCAGGTAGATTACATCCGATTAGGGCCAAACCAGCGCTTCACTTAAAGGGATTAGCTTGAGCTGCTTTATATTTTTTTGTTCTTCTACACTTCTGCCATCCTCCCCTCCGATCCCATCCACCGAGATGCGAATACATACCGTCACCTGTCATCTAGAAAGAAGACACTGGCCTTTCAGTCTTGCGCAAAGCTCTAATTAATTAGACGAGGTAACCTGACTCGCAACAGGTTTAGCCGGTAACGAATACGGAGGCTTAAAGAGCGCTTATACCTGCAATATTATTATCAATTGCACAGTAAAAACTACAGGGAAGGCAGCCAAGAATAAGCGCAGGAAATAATGGCATTGCCTTAATAACATAACATCACGCTCCTTTGAGCAGTACGGCTGTGTTTGAGCGAGTCGCAAATCACAGTTTAGACAATCCCACCCAAGGCAATATGACAGTTGTAGTGGAAAACTGTTAGCACGTACCCTAAAGAGAGGTAAGTAGTCTTTTATCGCTGAGTTACCGAGCATCTGGAGTCTGTGCTGTTGTGATGATGTGATCTGATATGTGATCTGATGTGATTACCGTCCACTCTCTGAGGTGTAGTGTTCCTTCTTTGCTAATGATCCTCCGCGGGGAGAGAGAAAAGAGGGAGAAAGGGAGAATTTCCCTGGTGGGTTAGGCCAGAGTGACAGTTTAAGTACATCCTCCAATTGAGCCGTAGATTAGCCCAACCAGAGCTCAGGTGCCTTTACGGGGCCTGTCAGCATCGCTTCTCGGCGATCTGCTGAGCGTGGGATTATATCTACTTCCTTTAAACCACACCACCTCAGAGCTTTACGCATATCCCAATCAGAAAGAGAAAAAGATTACATTTTTCATCCATCCTTTTTCACCCCCCTAAGGCCAGGAAGACCTTCTACTTCTTTTTGCATTGAAGAAAAGTTTTATGCTCTTTAATTTCTCTTTCCCACTCTTCTCTTATGCCCTTTCTCTGGCTATGTCTCATTTCAATCCCTAGTTCCCTATGACGTAAATTAGCAAAATTTGGGCTCCAGCAAGGTCTTTATCCTCTTAAAAAAATGAGACACTTATGGTGTTTATCAACAGCTAACATTAAATATCTTGTTAATATAAGAAATACAGTAGTTTAGCTACAATAATGACAACAGTAACTGTTAGATACAGTATTTAGATGCTTACATAGGTACTTAGATTTGCAGACAAAGTTGGGACACATTAGGCCAAACTGTCCAATATTTACGACAACATTTCTGGTGAATACACTGACTAAACAAGGCTAAAACCTTGTATTTTACAAGGCCCATGGTATAGAGGTTTTATAAAGGATGTGTATAACAACAAACAAAATGTGAATAAAATAAAATAAAATAACCCTCAGGGATATAGCTGTCCTTCTGTTTTTACCTTTTATTTCCTCCAAGTGTAAGTGTATGTGTTAATCAAACGCCTTTAGGAACCAAGAAAGGGTAGCGCAAACAGACAAGACACAACTTACCCACGGGACTGGGTCTAAGGACACTCTTTCCTCTCAGAGTTTCTTTTATTTCATCATGTGCTTGTCATATGCTCAGATAGAGCACTTGGGCAGCACTCGTTAAGTGGTCCATTGAGACGTTTGTGATATTGTTAGCCATGGTAAATGGCTCCATGGGGTTTAAGATATGGAGCCATGTGATAGCCATGGTTTAAAGCTTGATAAAATGGAGAGAGAAAGCAGAAGAACTCTTTAAAGGGAGAAGGATGTTTTTTCTTTCAACGGCTCTTATTTTGTCCTATGCTTTTATCTTTGCTTGCACTAGCTTTATAGTTCTTTTCATTACAAACTCTTCTATTTCCTAGCCCCAATTTCTCTTTATCTCAGTCTGTCTGAATGTAGAAATGGTAAAAATGGGATGTTAGAGTCTGATTCTGACAACAAAAAACGTAAGATGTAAAAAGTAATTCAAAAATGAATAAAAATGTCCTGTTTGTGGTGTACAAAATGAACTTTTTGCCACCTCCCAATGGCAGTTTATTTTGCATAAATATTTTTACAGTTCATAAAACTGCAATTTGCATTGTTTTTTTTATTGAAAAATATATTTTTGTCTCAGTAGGATTGTTTTTGTGAAATAACAGGTTTTTCTATCAACACCTTACACTAGATACGAATAAATTAAGTTGTGATTTTGCTACTTGTATGACTCACGTGGAATTCCAAGTAAAATAAAAATCAATTCAAAAATAAAATAAAAATATTTGATGCCTGCATGCTGCTGCTAGCGGCACTCACTGGTATGCTGCTAGTCCCTGTGAGGGAAGGCGTGCTGCTGTCAGTGCCAGGTGGCTCGCTGTGTGTCTGTGTGGGTGTGTAGATAGTGAGGGCTGCGGCGTGCTCAGGGACTGGACTGGGCCCCGTGTAGTCCTGCCCAGGGTGGGTGTATTCGCCAGGCAACCCGTTCTGAGGTGGAGGGGGCGGATACTGCGCTGGAGCGTACGGCTGAGCCATGGCTTCTGGGGGAGCTGGGGCCTCCTGGTTACCCTGGAAAGAAAGAAGGAGAGAGATTTGATCAGTTTTATTCTAACATCTCTCATACTAATCCAGTTTTTCTGGCTCTTCAAGGAACAATGCCTGCAATGAGACGTGACAAGAGCGATCATCACAAGAGCCCTGTATGCCTGGGTCGCGATAAAACATGATAGGAGAGAATGGGACCTAATTCCATGATAATGGCAGAACAACTACTGCACCTGACAATCTGAACCTGAATCATACACCAGATATTAAAACCACTTATAGTGATTAAATCCAAGCGCTGATACAGATCCCTGTTCCTGCTGGCAAAAAGAATATGCCCCATACACTTTTCACCTGTTATTCAAATTTATTAAGTGTTAAAAGAACAAATACTGAAAAACCTTCAAATATTTTTTTTTACACATGAACAGTTTGTTGTGGGTACTGTTCATCTTTCAAACTTCAAAAATAACCAAACACCAGCATAATAACACCAGTCCAAACGACTTGTGCTCTGTGTTCAAAGTGTTCTAAAGCCATATAATAGATTACGTGAGGAACAAAGCAAAGTTTAGATTATTTACTGATAATTCTGACCTCCAGAGCCTCTCTGAACGAATCAATGAATCAGTGAGCTGAACTTGAGCATTAAATCTGTGAACGACTCGTTCTTTTGAGGTAGTTCTTTTAAATGATTTGGACTGATTCTGTTCTCAGCTCGCTCAATGATCTTCAAAAGGAAAGTTTATCAGCGAATAACAACATTTCTATGTGTTCCTCATATACATCTATCTAAAAACTTTTTTAGAGTTTTTTGGAGCTTAAAAGATTTGGTTGGTTGAGGATTCATCAAAATTCATCTTTTGTGTTCAACAGAAGAAAAAACGGCATACAAATTTGCAACAAGATAAGGGTGAGTAAATGATTACAGAATTGTAATATTTGGGTGAACTGTTCCTTCCTTCTGAGTCCTGAATTTTCTTTGTCTTATCAGAGAAAAGCAGCAGCATCTGAGACACGTGGGGTCCCGGCTGCTGAATGGCTTTGTCTGGGCCCTATCATATCAGCTCTCAGAGAACATTAGAGGACTGCTTGATCATTACAAGGCAACAAACTTACTTTATAGAGCAGCGCTCGATAGATTTGCAGCCCGAGCGACAGGGTTCTAAATTGCTCTCTTGGCAAGCAGCATGTGCGAGATCAATTAACTGATAAATTTTTGATTATAACCTTTGATTTAAATTACAGGTTTCTAATACAAGCTGCTGTTTCCCCTTTCACGGCCTCTCTCGTCTTTTCCCTCATATTCACCTCCCTCTGTTTCACTCATTCTGTCTCACTTACGCGCTTTCTCTTGCTCTCTGTCTCCGCGCTGGAATTAAATGAGTATCTACCCCCTCATTTAGGTCTCTGTGTGAAGAGGTGTCTTTCTTTCGCTCTGTGTATCAGCATGTAAATGAATGTGCTTTTTCTTTCTTCTCATCCATTTCTCTCCATTGAAGAGGATGCAAATGAGATCCTTTACACTGTTGCTTTCCCGTTCGTTTTGAGTCACCGAAGAACACGATGTTTTCTAATCTTATCAGCGAACATTAGGATGTGGCGGCGCGTCATTTTTCTCTCTTTCTCTGACAGGTGTCATCATTTGTGCCAGTGGAGACTGGTTTAGTGACTGTTCTTTAAGTGCAGCTTAAAGGCCCAATGAGAAAAGCTGCTTGACGAGCGCAGTTTTCTGTCCTGAGTTGGCGTATTTCCTGTTCAGACAGGATGTTTGGGTGGGACATATAGAAAGGATTTGAACTTTTTCAGAAAGTTATTAAAATGATTAGTATACAAAATAATATAATGTATTATGTATTTTAATAAAATAATAGAATTTAATATAAAACAATAAATCATATAAAATAAAACAACTATAACAGACATAAAACTCACACAGAAACTCCAATTTTGAGTCAAGTTTCATTGATACTACAGATGGTCAGATAGCTTATTTTATGGAGCGTGTGTGTTGTGAGATGATGAGAGATGAGAAGTACTCATTTGGACATAATGCAGGTGTGTTAGCGTGTTGATGTGCAAGGGCTAATCTCTTAGGTAGTGTACTATGTGTGTGGGTGTGTGTGTGTGTGTGTGTGTGTGTAATGACAGATGACCTGGCTAATCTCAATGGCAAAACACTGATGTGTGTGTGCGTGCGTGCGTGCGTGCGTGTGTGTGTGTATGACAGATGAGGGCTACTCTCTGGGGCAGAGTGCTGTTGTCAGCACAGGTGCAACTGGATCATCAGTACAAAGTATATTGTGTGTTTTTCTGTAAATGTGTGTTTGTGTATTGTACATGTCTGAATCTTGCAATATAAAAGCTGCTTACCCCGAGGGACTCATATCAACGTATTAATCTTATACAAATTTAGGACCTTGGAGTTTGACCCCATCCTGAGAGCTCATGGCAAAGAGAGGCAATAACAACTCCTTTAACCAACCTTTGGGTAATGGGATCTCTCTTGCACTTACTGTGCCTGCTCCTTAATTAATCAAAATCTGATGAGCTTAAAAAAAAAAAAAAAAACACCAGGCACCCCTGGACACAAAGGACTTCTTGTTTGGAAACACATTTTGTGCAGACAATAATATTCCTGAATCTGAACTGAATCTGAACTGGTTTATGTATAAAAAATAAAATTAAAAAAATATTAAATATTATATTAATATTAAATGTATTAAAATAACAATAAAATATTCAAATGTAGATAGATAAAATAATAACAAAATGATTAAAATGACAGATAAAAATATAATATTATATTATTTTAGAAGGATGAAAATATTAAAATGCTTATAAAAGAATGTTGGCTCTTGAGGACTCATGTTTGAGTACATCTTACGGTCATTTCCCAATCCTATTCTCTCAACTTTCCAGTCTTTCTCAATTGTCCTATAATATGGGCTAAAAAGCCCATAAATAAAATTACAAAAAGAGAAAATCTCAGCAGAATTTGGTCTCCTCCGCCTTTTCAACCGCTGTCCATTACAGAAGGCCAACGAAGAGCCGTAGGAAACACAGAGCCTTTCTTTCCCATTTCTGCTTGATTGTTATTAACCTTTTTTCACTGACTAAGCAGCATTAGGCAGCAGCAGCAGCTTTGGCTGGGGAGGGATGCAGTTTAATAGAAGTGGGGAGAAATGCATTAATGTAAATGTAGTGGAAACAATGAGAGGCCCGGCCATTGACATGTTGGCAAACAAATGAGGCTGTCCTCTCAATTAGAGTCAATGCTCCATTATCCAAATGAAAAACGCACTCTTCCGTGACCGAACGCACGACGGACAGGCGTGGAGGGGTGAGAAGGAGTGAGGAATAAGGAAGTCGGAATTGTATTACTTCTCAGTTCTTCTCTATCTGTTTGCACTTTCTTACACGTGTCTCGAAGTTCCAGGAGCTCAAACCGAGACGCTGACGCAACACGCGGTGTACTAAGCACCGATGTACAGTTCCGTTTTGATGAAACATGTACAGTTTGATACACAAACACACAAGCCTGTACACGTAACTTCAGTTACGTGGGGCGCCCAACTCAAGTTTTGACAAGTGCGGGTGTTCTATTGATTAGATGTGGAAGTTTGTCTCTCTCTGTCTACGTGTGTGTCCATCTAACTCTGCATCTCTTGCTTTCATCCCGCTCCTCATGTTGCACCACCCAGGCCGTGTCTGACTCTCTCCTAGTCAGGCAGAGGAAAAAGAAGTGAGGCAGCCCATAGCCTGGGGTGGATATTGTAATTCACTAAAACATTAAGCAGTATTGATGCAGCCCCCCGTCTCAAAGCGCCAATGGGGGTGAGGTCTGTCCAGCGGCCTGAAAAACAGTAGATAAGCCTGACAGGGAGGGGTGGTCTTCACTCTGCCTTGGGATGTGGGCAGACAGAAAGGTGGGTGGGTGGGTGGGGAGGAGGGGGTCCGGGTGAGGTGCTCGCACGCCCATAAAGTCTGCCGGAAATGGCTTTCGCTTGAAATCACCTTATTATTGCAGTGTGTGTTGACTCCACGCTATGAAATATTCAACGAGCTAAATGGACGAGTAAGCCACATTTTCCGAAGATAAGATGAAGGATAGAGAGCAGCTTCCTTTGCATCTGGCGGGCTATGAGGCGGATGAAACAGTCAGTAATCCAGCCTCATATTTTCGATGTGTTTTTTTCCGGGTGTTGCACCTGCAAACAACATAATGTGCTTTGTTTTCTCCATTTTACACCTGTGCTGAAGGTGTTTGGTCTCTAAACCTTCCTAGCCTCTGTTGTTGTTTTTTTTGTTGTTTCTATGTGCATTAGGTTTTTTTCTGGAAGGTTAAGCGAAAATGACCTAAGACAGCTGACGCCCGATTAGCTCCCATTAGATCCGCCTGCGGTCACAGAGAGCTTGAGTGATGACCTGAGCTTATACCGTATTCCACCACAGACGCCGAGAGGATGTGCGGTAAAACCGAACCTCTGGGACTGTCCGTCATCGCAGCGGTCAGAGAGTGACCACTACATGATGTGAGGTTACAGAGAGATGAGAGAGACCGATGAGAGAGAAAAGTTGTGGTGAAATGTCTGAAGTCAGTTGAAAGAGTTCCTCAGAACTTCGGTGCTTGATTCAGTTGAGAAGCCTTTTAAATTCTAATGGAATTCTTGCTAATAGGATGCAGAAATTCCAATGTTAATTTACTTGAATTTACAAATGCAGAAGTTAAGATCATCCAGTAGCCAAGTCTTATATTTAATATAATGTTTTATAATATTATATCTTATATTTAACTTGAAAAGGAATGTCTGTCAAGATAAATTTTGAATGTTGCTGGGATAAGCTTGTTTAAAAAGTTTAAAAAGCCTTGAAGTTTAAGGTTATAAAGGCAAGATAGATAGATTATAAAAAACAATAATATAATATATAATATAATTAAAACTATAACAGGAAAGTCAAAATAAAAGTTTCAACAAAAAACAAACAGACAAAAATATTAAAAAGTATTATTTAAAATAATGCTATAAATTATCATCCAATATTTTAATAAAATTGTCTCAAAAATACATTTATTTAACAATTGTTTAATTCCTAAATGTATATTTCTTGTAAAACTAGGACAGTGTCACAAAAGGGAAAAAAACAAACAAACAAAAAAACAACAATATAAATCATTAAAATAACATTTTGTATTATTAAAATACTACAGTTAATACATTAATTAAGACATAATCATGTTACAATTCTTTGAATTTCAGTTTAGTAAATTTCTATTTCTGTCATTACAATTTGAAGTTTATGAATTCAAATCAAAAAAGATTCTTAAATTCTGATTTTGTCCTGTACATTACAGCAGTGCTGAAAAGCCTTCAGCACCACAGACAGCTCCAATGATGCACTGGGTTCAGGGGAACAGAAGCTTGATGTAACATCAGAGATCTGACCTCTTTGTGTCTTATCACACATTTAATATTCCTATAGGAGTCTGCACACTGAATTACATAAATTCTTTGCACATATCTCTCAGCCTCCATCATACAGTCAAACCTGACATGATTTAAAAATGACCATTACTGTTATGAGAAGTGCCAAACCACACAGGAAATATATACAGGCTTCATACAGGGAAGCCAAAACAAACCGTTCATCCTTCATCTTACATGGGCAGACTGTGAGACTGAGAACGATGCTGGGCCATGGAGCGGAGAAAAATCACTCACTATGTGGTTTTGTTTTTGATAAACTTAAATCAGAAATTGATATTTAATACAGCCCTCCACTGCGGCAGCTTTTATTTAATCAGTGCCCTTTCCACATCGTTCTGTAGAATGAGACTCCGATAGTTTATAAATGTGGAAGACAGAAACGAGAGAGCAAGTGTGAGAGAGAAGCGAAGGAGAAGAGAGAAAGATCTCCATCAATATGACTGAAGCCATGCCACACTAAAAACATCCCTCGATCCTTGTCGTCAAATTGCACCCGTAAATGATTTCTGCGATGAGCTAAATGGTATTATCCACCCCCAACCCCTATTCCTCCACCCTCCGCCAGCCTCAGAGCCCCAGCTGATGCTCACTAAATGAATTTATTTCCTTCCCAATGGGGAGAGTGAGTGGGGCATCCTAGTCATTCAAGCCTGGATTTAACCCTTAGCCTTACCACCGGGACCACAAACAGCCACTCCACAGGTTGCAAGACGAATGGAGCCCAAGATTGCCAATAACTCAAGACCTTTCATCACTTTCAAAGGGAGGCCTTATGCAATTTTTGATCAACACTGTTGGCAAACGCTTGCGAAAGCTCGACACAAACACGGGAAGGAATAAAAATCCTCAGTGGAGCAGATCACAGATGCTCAGAGCTCCGCTTGAAGTTTGAGATGTTTTGCGAGTGAGTTGGACAGGCGTGTAAGTGACTGTCACCAGACCAGAGAGGATAGAAGACGTCGCTACATCAAGAACTACACTAATCTGACCACAGAACAAAACAGGACATTTTCATATGAATCTACTGCCTCAAACACACACATCGAAGTTACTGATTTCGAAATTAAACCTGAAAGAAATAATAATAATATCAAAGTACTGATGTCTCTGCATGTTTGTGACAGGCAGTATAAAATTAATGTAATTGAGTAAAAAAGACAAAAAATATTATAATATATATATAAACGTAGTGTAAAATATTCTCATATATATATATATATATATATATATATATATATATATATAATGATGATATATATCAGTATAAAATTAATATAATTGTGTGAAAATATATAAAAGTACTGTAAAATATTATCATTATTTTAATATATTATACAATTTTATATATTATACAATATTTTACAATACTTTTATATATTTTCATAATATTTAACAGAAAATCTGTTCTCTATTGCAATATAATAATGAATTTTCAGCAGCCATTATGCCAGTCTTTTCTTCAGTGCTCAAGAAACATTTATTATTATTATCAATATTATTATCAAAACAGTTGTGCTTCTTCATATTTTTGTGGAAAGCGTGATACATTTGTTTCAGGATTTTTTGACGACTAAAGAGTTCAAAAGAGCAGTATATAAAATAGAAATCTTTTGAGTCAACTAATCATGTGTACGAGAGGAAAATGCTACTGCTAAAAGATAGTAAAACTATCTATATATAGTAAAACATTATTAAAACTAAAATTATTAGAGCAACAAAATTACTTTTCTAAAGTTTATTTTCTCATCAGCATTTTTTCTTCTTATTATTTCAAGTATTAATCTAACAAAAGATTAATACTTTATGGTTCAAAAAGATTTATGGTTAAAAAAATAAAAACAACAACAATTTGCCAATAAGGTAAGAAATGAATATACAATGCAAATATGAAAATAATAATACATTTTAATGTCATTTTTATTGCCGTTACAGCCACCTCTTTGGTGTATATTGATGCTTTGGCAATATTGTATGTAAAACAATCATCCCTATAAAGTACTTTGAAATTGAAATTGAAATTGAGTGAAGGGTGAATTTGGGCCAGTCGGGGCCAGCCGGTATCGATCTGCTCTCAGCGGAGCTCTTCCATAGCCGCAGGCCTTGTGCCACGCCTCCAGTCTGATTACTGAGAAGCACTCTGCTGGTGCAAATTGGATTGAAAAGCCCCTCCCAAGCGTACTTAGGAAATCATTTCCAAGGCTAGGCTGCTGCTTGTCTCACGTCGGCCAAGCACAGGTCCTTCCCGGTGCCCCTGAGTGCTTTGGACACAGACCTTTTGAGAGGTTGTGTTACCGTGCGTGTGTTTGTTTGGGTACGACTAGGATCCCCCCTCTTATTCGCAGACGTAATCTATTTTAATCTATGAGTCATAGGGTCCATTTCCCCCCTCCTAGCCATTACGCCAAAGCATTCATTCTCTTTTCTACTACACAGTCACACACACACCCACTAGCACACCTTACTGAGTGTGTGTGAACTCAAGCGTAAGAATGAGAGCTGCTGTGGTGTGTCTGTCTCACCTAGTTGTAACACCGTGACATAAAGCAGGTTTGAAGGGTGAAATTTAGCGCTGTGAGAGAGCAGCGGTCTCTGTGTGTGTGTTTTAAAATGGTGAGTACAGCCACATAGGAATGCTATTGTTTTTTTTACAGATGATAAAATCCTCTGTGGTGACAGCAGTGTGAGATGTGTGAGTGATTTCCCGTGCAAACGGCAGACGGGACTTGGGATCAACAGAAGCCCAAAGGTCTACTGCATTCGAGAGAAGAGCAGGCACAGAGGAGAAGTTGCTATTAAGTTCGGAGAGTGAGAATTGTTTCCTTATGTAACTACAGTATATCTTTCTGAGATGACTAACATTGACCTAATCATGTGTACCACAGGAAAATGTTATTGCTAAAAAGATAATAAAACTTTATTAAAACAACAAATTTATTAGAGAAACAAAACTGTTTAAGATATTAGGACTTGCTTTTCTAAATCTTTTCTAAAGTTTATTTTACTTATCTCATTGGCAAATAGTTTTTGTCTCTATTCAAATATTAATCTAACAAAATGTAATGAGATTTATGGTTAAAAAAACAATAAGAATTTGACAGTGAGGTAAGAAAAACAACTAATTCAAAATATAAACCCTGAAAAGCCGAAAGATAGATAGAACGATAGATAGAACGATAGAACGATAGATAGACAGACAGACAGACAGACAGAAAGCTAGATAGAACGCTAGAATGCTAGAACGATAGAACGACAGATAGACAGACAGAACGCTAGAACGAACGAACGCTAGAACGAACGAACGATGGAACGAACGAACGAAAGATAGAACGAACGAACGAACGATAGATAGATAGACAGACAGACAGACAGAACGCTAGATAGAACGCTAGAATGATAGATAGAACGATAGATAGACAGACAGACAGAACGCTAGAACGAACGAACGCTAGAACGAACGAACGATGGAACGAACGAACGAAAGATAGAACGAATGAACGAACGAACGATAGATAGATAGACAGACAGACAGACAGACAGAACGCTAGATAGAACGATAGAACGATAGATAGACAGACAGACAGACAGACAGAAAGCTAGATAGAACGCTAGAACGGTAGAGACAGACAGACCTAACGCTAGAACGAACGAACGCTAGAACGAACGAACGATGGAACGAACGAACGCTAGAACGAACGAACAAACGATAGATAGATAGATCATAGATAGAACGATAGATAGAACGATAGAACGATAGATAGATAGATAGATAGATAGATAGATAGATAGATAGATAGATTCACAGATACAAATACTGTTCACAGACATTTCATGTTAAACATTCAGTTATATGGAACAGAATCAATGTCACAAATGTCACAAAATGCTTTGTCATGGCCGGTTAAGACAAAAATGATGAGGGACATTATTGCACAGATAACAAAGAACTCACACATGCATGTCCACAAAACCATACATAAACACAGCCAGATGCACACATATAACTCGCTCCTATAGATTTCTCTCTGTACAGCCCTGTGGTGATGTGCACAAGAGAACATCTTAGATATGCAGACATTCAACATTAAAGACAGCACTGCCTCTCTATATCCCAGTAGGTGAACAGTAAGGACGCAGCATTGCACACGCAGGACCTGAGCACATGTCTCTATGCCCCCTAAAGCTCCCAGTCAAAGACTAATACAGGGAAGGGGGGCACTTCAAAAGCAGTAAACAACTATTTCTCATATATTCCTCCCTTGGAGCTAGTGTGGATCGTAATATATAAATAAGCTGCTTTTATATTCTTTGAACTCCAATAAAAGCAAAAAATCTGGGATATTAAATCAAAAGAAGTACATGACGGTTCTGTATTAACATTAGGTTTTCCCGTATGTTTAAAAAGACGAGAAGCTCCCCATTTTGTCCAGATTATGGGGGTTCTAATGTACAAAAGTGTGCGGGATAACATACACGCATACGCTGCGATTAGTGCGGACAGCGTAAACAGAAAGTGCATCCTCTTTTGCTATGGTTAATATTGATGGTTATCTCCAGACTTCAGACAGAGGGAGACACTGGGGGACGATTTTCCCAAAACACAGCAGACATTTAGTCAGTAAACAAAAATATTGACGGTCTAGTAGGATCCATTTTAATTAGACAAATCACACCATTTTCACTGCTCTCTGCTTTCTCCTTTCCCATTCGCTCCTTCAAAAATTTTTAAGCTTGCGCTAATCATAGACTCTCGGGGCCGATCGCTCTCTGTGCCCACTGCACGGAATGAGAAACAAACTCATTTAAAAGACTCGAAAATTTGTTCTTCTCATCTCTAATAAAACGGAAAACACAAAAGCTGCCTAGTGCAAGTCAATAATACACTTTCAGGAATCCATGATAAAACCTAGAGAGAGGGAAAAGAGAAAGTTTGACTAGAGATACCTCAAGTTTAGTGATGACATCCTGCTGACGTTGGCTGTAACCTTCATGTTCTGTTTGGGGCCTCAGAGGGTTTCATTTTAATATTTCAAACTTAACATTGAACTATCAGGTTAATGACTTTGGCAAATCTTATTAAAACTTGCAAAATTTTGACTTGATAACACATTTAAAACGTCCTCTATGAGAAGATTTTTAAAAAGATATTACTCATGTTTGGGTTCTCAGAGAGAAGGATAAAAGGATAGTTGACGGTAGCCATTGACTTCTATAGTATGGAAAAAATACAATGGAAGTCAATAGCTACCAGCATTCTTAAAAATATCTTCTGTGTTCAGCAGAAGAAAGAAACTCATACAGGTAAATGTACAGTTAATGATGACAATTTTCTTTTTTTTTGGGCGAACTATTCCTTTAATAATATCTGTCTACTGAGTTTTGATTAGGTCAGAGGAAAAAGAAGATATAAGAAGATAATCTAAAATGTAATATCATTATTTTATATGTACATCATTTGGGACACCAAACATAAAAACAACAGTCAATTTCAACAGAACATGAAGGTTAAATTGGAACATGGACAAAAACTGGAAAAAAGGGGGTAGTGAAGAAGAGAAATAAGAGCGTAAGGCTCATCAGCATGTCTGTATCTGTCATCTTGACATGGTTATAATTCCACCCATAATTCCACTCTGTCACATTTGTTTTGTTGCATCAACATGCTTTCACATTATACACATAGCGACACATATTTGAATGCAAAACCTTTGGCTGAAGTCTATATCCAGTTATTCTAGATGCAGCTTTGTCCATCTTTTTTTATTTTTTCTTTCTTCCTCCATCTGACCTACTATTCCCAGCCCCTACCTGAGCAGCTTCATAATACCGCTCTAATTCGTTTTGTCCCTTGACAACAGTTTTTAATAACTTTTATTAATTAGGGCTGTCCTATGGCCTGTCAGCTGGAATATTATTTTATTCAGGGACCATTAGGCTGTCTGTTACCCCTGTGAAGTGTGTGTGTGAAAGAGAAGAAACTGCTTCAGTGAATGACATCAGCATACATAACTTCTGAAGTGACATTATTGCTCATACAGTCCCAGACAAAATCTGCAGCCCTTATGCATTTTCTGTGCCCAGTTTAGAGGGAAATCTGTTCAATTCTGCTTAAAAAAAGTTTAGAGTCCCATGCATGCATATAGGCTTATTTGCGCACACATAATCATAGTATGGCTCATAATTAACGAAGTGAATCGCATTTCAGGCATTATCCCTTAATGAAATTACATTCTCCTGCTGAAAATGCAGCATGGACCCGTTCTAATCGTAACTTGCTGCAAGCCTGTGTTTGTTCCTCCGGCTGATTTAAATGTCTTACAGCGCTCATCGCCGCAGTGTTTGAGTAACTCTGTAATTGAACTGTAGAACAAGAGGCGAAAACATCGTCTGTACCAACGTGGGATTCAACATGATGCCGCGAGCCGTCTTCAGCTCACCTCGGCGATATCAGATGTTGTTCTGCTGTATGAGAAATCGCTCGCAATAAAGAAGATAGAGATTTGCGGGCATTATACTCCTGACGTGAAGTGGATCTGATGGTCTCAGAACATGAGACGGAGCATGCTACACCGCAGGGGATGAACTGTCCTAGAACACTAAATTGGTATCAATGGCAGGGCATGGTGTAATAAGAACTTCTGGCTTCGAAACTGTCTCAAAGTTCACATCATTCTGCCATCAGCTGACTAAACTGTTGAAGTAAACGAGTCCAGTGTCTTCAAGAACAGTGCTGCACGACTTGCAGGAAACAGAACTTTTCACCTAAACAGATTTTGAACGCAACTTCTAAAACAAGGGATCTTTGATATGTTGTTATATTTATCAAAAAAGGTCTTTCAACGTGAAAGGCATGTAGATGTTTGCCCTCAATATCCAGAAAATGTCTGTATTGTTATTTTACAACAAAAATCTATGGCGATCACTTCCTTTCAAGATAAAACTGTGAAAAAAAAGTTATTTTAGGATTTGAACCTGGGTCTCATTGTGCACGACAGTCAAACTGCCTGTTATATCTATTTATATATGTGACCCTGGACCACAAAACCAGTCATAAGGGTAAATTTTTTTAAAGATTAAGATTTATACACCATCTGAAAGCTGAATAAATAAGCTTTCCATTGATGTATGGTTTGTAAGGATAGGACAATATTTGGCCAAGATACAACTATTGGAATATGAAAATCTGGAATCTGAGGGTGCAAAAAAAACCCCAAAACAAAATACTAAGAAAATCGCCTTTAAAGTTGTTTAAATTAAGTTCTTAATAATGCATATGACTAATCAAAAATTAAGTTTTGATATATTTACGGTAGGAAATTTACAAAAAATCTTCATGGAACATGATCTTTACTTAATATCCTAATGAGATTGGGCATAAAAGAAAAATCGATAACTTTGACCCATACAATGTATTTTTGGCTATTGCTACAAATATACCTGTACTACTTAAGACTGGTTTTGTGCTCCAGGGTCACATATATACACACCGTTCAAAAGTTTGGGGTTGTTTTGTTTTGTTTTGTTCTATTATTTTATTTTATTAACGTACATTGCATTTATTTTACTGCATTTATTTGATCAAAAGTACAATAAAATTGTATCATTAAAAATTTCAATTTAAAATAACAGTTTTAATATATTTTATAATATTTTATGAAAAATGTATTCCTGTGATGACAAAGCTGAATTTCCAGTCTTCAGTGTCACATGATCCCTCAAAAATTATTTTAATATACCAATTTGGTGCCCAAGAAACATTTATTTTTATTATCAACGTTGAAAAGTTGTGCTGAATAATATCTTTGTGGATACAGTGATACATTTATTTCTAGAATTCTTTAAATAATAGAAGGACCAATATTTATTTAAATTTTTTTTGTAACATCTTAAATGTCTTTACTAGTAATCATTTCCAATCAATTTAATGCTTTATTGCTTAATTAAAGAACAACAAAAATAAATAAATAAATAAACTGACCCCAAACCCCACAATAATGTGCCTTGACCTATTATTATTATAATTATAATTATTATTATTATTATTTTTAAACACTTTGGCCATATCTTGCCAAATGTTATTAATGTTTTAATTGCCTGTGCACATGAGTTTTGCTTTTCCAATGCTCTGGTTGGTCATGATGCACTTTCGAGTCTGATGAGTATGTGTGTGTTTGTGTTACTAGTTCTTGTCTTGGCTGCATTGTGCTAAAGGACATGCAGAGGAATCTAATTTAACAGCTGACTGAGTAGCGATCAGCCAGTGTTCCCTGGTGCACTCACACACACACACACACACACGCACACACGCACGCACACGCACGCGCACGCGCACGCGCACGCGCACACACACACACACACACACACACACACACTCCACAAACACTGACCAGAAGTTCTGGAAACCTGACCCTGAGAAAGAGAGCAGTAGACCCCTAGATCCAGACCAGAGACCACATAGAGAGAGAGAACAAGAGAAAACCAGAGAGAAGAAGCCAGAGAGTGAGCGCTATATACAAAGAACCACAGATATTCTTGAAGCAGAGAGAGATAAAAAGCAGCAGAGGGAAGCTGAGAGATAGATAGGAAGAGATCAGCGTTTGAGAGTATTGGAGGGATGGAACGGGAGTGAGCGAAGCAGAGCTGCTTGTAATTCCGGGCAAGTCTTCGCTCGGGCTGGTCGCAGCTCCCACTAGACCTGCTACATGATATTCACTAACCCCAGTAACAATGGCAAACATATGTAAATCAGACACAGTGCCGGATCCAATCAGGGCTCATCACAAAGCCACTGACACACTCTTCACAGACAGCGAAGGCCACAGCACGCACCGTCTCACTACTCCCCGTCTCTCTGCTCGTCTCTGGTCCGTTTCTGCGCTACATCATGTGGCTTTGTTTGCACCCTTGATGTCTTACGCACTCTTTTTCGCCGACATTGTCACAGTCTCACAATTACATCTTTCCTTTCGGCCTTTCTTTTCTTTCCCTCCATTCATTCTCTCGCTCTTTCCACCATGAAACAGAAAACAAACACGAGCATCGCAGGACAGCTGAAGCTAATTAAATTGCTTATTGATTCTAATTATAGAGATTTCTACTAAAGAGACTGCGACCAGTCAAAGCACATTTTCCGAACGTACATTAAAAATGTCTTTGTTATCCATATTGCGTTTTTGCTCTCGTTTCAGAACGCCGAGGAAAGAGGCATAAGCTATCAATACTAATGATCCATGAATCTCATCTTCTTAATGAAAGGGGTGACTAACTAAATCCACCATTCGAAAACTTCCTCCAGCAAAACAATCGTACAGAAGTCGTGCGAACGAGAGCTGAATGGATGGACAAAGCAGTAACTGATGGATGGAATGATGGCTGTTTGAAAGAGAAGCGCGAGCGACCGTCTTGATTACCCACTCGTCTCTGTGAACGGAGAGAACAGAGGAGCTGGAGATCAATACATTGATAGGGATCTGTCAAACAAGGCCGCTGCACTGAACAGTGATGGTTAATAGTTATATGTATCTGATTAAAAAGCGTGCGTCCAGTTTATAGCCGGACAGGGAGCTGCTGATGAGGTGTAATTTGGAGGGCGATCATTGATGCACTTATGCTGCTTATTAACCGCATTAACTTCAGCGCTCCTGAAAACAACCAAAGAAGGCTATAAGCTTGTCAGTACTGAGGAAGTCCCTGCTGAAAAGACCAGCTGAGACCAGCATGAATTTCCATTCTGGGCTAGGGTTACCTTGGTGTGCTGGTTTGGAACACACTCTGTTGAAAAATAAAAAGCATCTATATGCATCTATTGTCCAAAAAGTGTGTATATATATATATATATATGCATTTATTTATTTGTGAAAAAATTATAGAAGTCTATTTATATTAAAATCATAATCTAAAATAATAATATAAATGGTTAAAAAAATAATTAAAATTTAATATATATATATATATAAATAACAGCAATAAATAAATAAATAAATAATTTACATTAAAATAAAATAAAATTAAATAAAATAATATATATTCTGACCATCCATGCTGATCTTTCCCGCAGGGGTGATATACAAATTTCTGTTTCTTATTGAACTGTAGCTTGAAAACATGCTGTACAAACTCCCTGTTGTTTTGTCTAAGATATTAACATAGTGAATCAATTTTTTTGTTACCTCAATGTCTGTAGAAACCCCTTGGCTAGACTTTCCCACAAGAACTCTGCTAAGCGTGAAGTTTTCTCTGCATTACTGAGTGAGCCGATTCTTCCATATGTCTCTCTCATATTTGACTTGTTTTCCTAGTATCATTCACATGTGAAGTTTTATCTTTATTTTAACATCTGATGGCCCCAGTAGAGTTTGGTCAGGTGAGACTACAGGATGTGTGTGATGTTTGATCTAAAAAAAAATCGGTTGGAGTCTCTTCACACGTGTATTTCATGTTCTGAAGATGTTATAAAGAATGCACTCATTGGTGAATACTGCTTCTACCTCCCTCTCTCGCGAAATCTTTCTTCCCTCTCCAGTCTGTCTGTACCTCTCCCGCTCTTTCACCTTCCTCTTCTAGCTGACTCTCTCTGGCCCCCGGTCCTTATTAAAGGTGATTCCCGGGCGTGGAGAGTCGCCGGCAGGGCCGTGGCCACCTCTTTAATGGAGACAAGCTGGTAAATCTTTCATGCTTTAAGACCGTTTCATTGTAAAAGGGAACCGGCTGCAGCGTGATAACAATGGTGCATTATTCATAGGCTTCCAGGGCTCTCAGACGGCCCAAAGCTGACTCTTCCCTCTACTGCTGGAGGGATAGTATGTGTGAGAGAGAGAAAGAGAAAAAGATGGAGGAGCAGTGACAGAGTGTCTGCAATCATTGGTACCTAAAGCATCATTTCTTTTTCCAGTCAAAGTTATGTCATTATACAGTGACAACTGACAAGTATATCCATCATTTTATTTGAATACTAGTTTTAAAATGTTGACGGCAAAGACAGCTGGCAAAGATAGCTCCACAAAAACAGGCCTAAAACTTTTTTTTTTCCAACAAATGCCCAGCAAAAGAAGGTGCTTAACCTTCAGAAAATGATGATCGCTAACCTCAAGAGTTCAAACTAAATATTATATGAGTATATGAGCTGTTTCGACTCTTATTAATTTTCTATGAGGTTTTCAAATTTTGTAGGACCATTAGGATATGCAGCAATAAAGTTTAAATAAACACAATACAGTATATATACTCTCTCGTTCTACTTTGTTACTATTTGTTAAAAATGACTAATTACTAAAAAATTACATAGTAAATGTATATTTTATGATATTGCTACATGATTAAAGGAGGGAAACAAATATTCAATGTGCTTAAAAACAAGATACTTATCAAGTTTATCTTAAAAATTCTTAACACAAAATATGGGATTTGTACCTTTAATGTTTTAAGAAAAAAACACATTTGTGGAATACGCCTGCTACACTTCCATATTTCATTGCATTTGTGTCATTCATGGTGGGGAGTTTTTACTGTATCAACACAGGAAGTGAATTTGCAAATGATACCATGCTCAATACTATATATGTGCGTCAGAACCAGCCCATCGGCACAAAACATCTGCCAAACTACCAGTGTGACTGTCACCACCACTTTTTAAAACAAAGTGACTCCCAGGCTACACTGATAAAAAGAGAAGCCAAAAGAAAGTCGAAGCTAAACTAATCACCAAAGTTGAGCTGAGGAGACCGGAGGTAAGGGGAGGAACGATTCACTCCAATTTAAATGTTTTAATTGGATCAAGTGGCCAGGCACCTGGTCTCAATGTCTGGTTTGCACCAATCCATGCAGATCAATGGCTCAGTGAAGCTGAGAGCCTGGCTCAGGTAAGCGGGATGCAAATGACAGGGTTTAAAAGTCCTCTGACACCTCCCGATTTTCCCCCAAATCAATTTATTACTAGCCTGATCTCGTTTTCCTTAAGGCAATCCAAATACCCAATAGACAGCTGTGAAAAAACCCACTGAAGCGTTCAAAGACAGAGAGCACCTACATGTGTATCTATATCTATACAGGCAGGCAGAGCTATGCACAATCCTGCACTTGGTCATAGTGCATTTGTAAACTCTCTCTCTTTATGGCACACACATAAACACAACTACCACTACTACTTGATGCCTAATTTCTGCAAGCATGACAAATGGTCAAGCAGCAGAACACTGCATCAGTATCTCAAAAAAAAAGAAAAGAAAAAAAAAAAAAGGTTAGACTGACAACTTTCATGACTTTCACTTAAAGGTATTGTTCATCCAGAAATAATTTAATTTACTCACCCTCATGTCATTCCAAACATGACTTTAATATTTTTCATTTTTTTCATATTTATAATAATAATAATAATGATGACAGAATATGCATTTTTGAACAAACTATCTCTTTAAAATTGTTTTTTTTTTTTCTTCAAATATTTACATTTTCTTAATTTGGAAAAGTTTTGTGGTGAATATAAGGTATAAATCTATTCCTAGCGGAGAATGCAACAGCGTAAGAAGTAGCCAAAAAAAAAAACAAAAAAAAACAAAACAAAACAAAACAAAACAATCTACAAAGATTCTGAATGAAAAGTACTTCAGTTACTAAAACCTCTGGTCATAAAAGAAAATAACAAAAGTTGACACACTTGTGTTGGACTTGCATCTTAAGTTCAGCATGAATCTTTCATAAGCACAAAAGAATGGGAGAGAGGAAAAAAGAAGTACACTTACAGTGTCTTTGATTTGGAAATGCTGTTTTTTTATTGATATTAAATTGAATGTGTTGTAGTCTGAGGTACAACAGTCTTATCAGAGTCGGCTGAGTTGAAAGGGTCTGGGCTTCCAGGGAAATCCGTGTTTTCTTTTCAGGCTGAGTATATAGATTACACTCACTGAGCCACGCTGCACAGGGGAGGATTGTATTTTTTTTCTCTCCCGATTGTGATTTCTGGAGAGCGCTTATCTATTCGCTACGAGTGGAGAGAGCCTAGCGCTGTCTGTTTCCCAGCATTCCCTGATCCAAGACCTTGCCAGCTCTTATCGATGCTGCTACCGAACAACCGCTACACTGCTCCGGGCAGTGTAGGTAAGTACCTCCTACTTACTCCGGGTAGGAGGGGCCAAAGGGGGGGGGTTGGCAATGCCCTCAGAACTCAGAGATAACAAAGGAGGAGACAGAAAGAGCGACTAGAAGCCAAACACACCTTGTATGAGCACCCCACTCCCACCTGTCCCGCGTCCATGCCGTGATGCGGATATGCAGGGACAGATCTCAGCGGCTCCATGGGGTTGAAAGTCAGCTTTTAATTGAGTGTGCAGAGGAGATGGAGAGCAGGGAGGCCGTCTATCATTCCCTCAGCCACTAATGGGAATTCACCAGAGGTCGGGACTGCTGACGCTGGCGCAATTGCACCGGAGAGTGTTTTTTTTTTTTAGTATTTTGAACACTAATACGGAGCATAACACATGCCTTTAAAGGATGTCCCTATCTCCTTTGACCACAGCTGGTTAATAAGGAACACAGCCTGTCGCTCCACTCGCGACGATTCATCATGTCAGATATTCATATCTTTAAAGGTCAATCGAAGTCACGAAAGAGGAAAATATGCTTTGTTAAACTTTTTTCCCCTTACAATTTTTCCCCGTCGTCTTTTTGCTAACCTTATCATATAAACAGACGCCGGACTGACCCGCGTGGGGCTTTGGAGGCGGGCTTTCAAAAAATGATTGATAACTACAATTACGAAAGCCAACAAGTTTCATTTCATCAGACACTTAGTGCGACAAACCTCACAAACAAGCCTTAGATTCATAAGCGCAGTTGGACGCGCTGCACTTTTCCAGCGGAGGGCGAAAAAGGCGACGGTTTTGGATGTTCACAAAGTCTCATAATTAAGTCGGGATGTAACAAATTACAGATTTAAGCAGAGACTTGCCAAATATAAGCAGAGATGGAAATTCATCTTCCGCTATCTCATTACATCGTAAAAGTGATGAGAAGGTTACGGCTGCATTTGCATAGATGCTGGGAAGAGCCTCTTTCGCCGTCATTAGCTATTCCATCTTGTGCTAAATCTATAGCCGCTCTGAATTTTTTAACAGATAGAAACAAGAGCCGGCAGAGGAGCCAGCGGAGACTACATGAATTAAACCCAGCTTACATATGTTAACGCCGTCCGACGTCCTCGGAGAGACACTTTTCAAAGAGATTCTGAAGGATGCGTGGGGAAATCATGGCAATAAATAAGGAAATGGGTAATTGCGAAGGTACAAAATGGAAACGAACGAGGGAAGGGAGACGGCGAGGGGGAACGGCTGAGACAGACTCTAAACGCTAGCTGCTGTCAGTAGAAAGTGCAGCGCTTGTGGTTCGATCCAGCCTTCCTCTGCCACTAATGACTGTCAACATGGCGAGAGGGGCTCTGAAGGAGGAGAAAATTACTGGCTGAAAAGCAATTGACTGATCCCCATCATTTCTCAGTGAAGCAGTGACCTGTGAATATTTCATTATGGGGAAAAGTCATGCGGTCCATACCAATGCCCGCAGTGGAGCGAGTGATGGGGGGGTGAGGTGAAACACTGGCCCCATTTCCCCTTCCTCCTAAGCCCTGTCACCGGCAGGTAAGAAACAGCTCCGGAGCCTATAGCTGTAAACTAGCGCTTTTCCGCTATTTATAGCAATGGGACCAGCATCACATGAAAAGACTGCAGATTCAAGGACAACGTCAGCAATAGGAGTTTACTGCGTTGCAACATCAGTGTAACTTGCACAGTGGCGGTAAACTCACCCCTGAACCACGCCATTCTGTCTCAGACTGACCTCAGAACAGCGTCACCTTTGAAACATTGACACAAGACGACAAAGTGCGGTTTAGTCTCAAATCCTTCATTAATAACCTTATTAAGCACACCGTACAATGATAACTTGGCAAAGCATCACGTCTCTGTACTTAGGAGCTACGCTAAAAGCTAATTAGCGCTAATTTGACCAGTTGTCCTCTGGTGGTATAAAAGTGCTGAAACAGGAAGAGCAGGGTGGAAAGAAGTGCACGCAGGCACAAATACCTCATTTTCAGACATTGCTAAATACATCCCTGCTGCCAGAGACTATCGATGAGCGGAGACAGATGGATTTGACGGCCCCTTCATAAGCAAAAGATCAACAAGATCAATGGGCCGTTTCGTACACGCCACAAGCTAAATACACAGCCACGCTTAACCTTCAAAAGTTCACACAAACTTCTGTGACAAACACAAGAACGACTTAAGGAAACGTATGTGCTCTGAGAGACGGAAAAGCGCAAAGGCAAGCAAGCAGGATAAACGGTACTGGACAAATATTTCTATGAACACAAGTAAAAAAAAAAAACCCAAAGACTGGGATTATTTATCTCTAAACAAAATACACAGTTGAAAGTGTTTTTTTTCTTTTCTCTCAAAATCATACTTTAAATGTATCTGACAATTTGAAACTCAAACATCAATATTTGTATTTATAGAGTCAAGAAATGCTATGACACAAGAAAAAAGAAAGGAAAATAAAATATTGATTTACAAAAAGATCTTATATACACATATAATTATATCTCAGATATCACTGTAAATGAATAATTTTCATTCCTTTCCACAATGTTTTTTTTTTAAATTTTATTTTTTTTACAAATGTATTCACATTCTCCAATATTAAAAATTATACATTTGAGTGTATCCTTAAAAACCAAATCAATTCTAAAGGACACCAGGGTTGGGCATCAGCCTCAGCTTTACTCACTAAAGTTCACGAAATAGAAAAATGTATTTTTTCTTTTTATCCTGTGTCATAAAGCACCGTCCACCAGCCGACTGAGAAATGATTTAGTGTTAAACATTCACTGAAGATATTTAATACATTACTTATATTGCATATAAAAATATATATACCATAGATACTTCTCAGGAAAATGAAGAATTAATGGTTAATTAAAAGATGTCAGCAATTTTAATGGTACAAAAGGAGAAGGCACTAAATAAATCATGTCAGCCATTGAACAGACACAATTAATCCATGACAGCTCGAGAAATTATATTTTCAGTGTGACTGATGGCTCTGTTGAACTAATGTTGAATGAAAACTTATTACAACTGAAAAATCAGCATTAATAATGTACCAAATCTCAGCAGCTTTACTGTCCACTGAGCTTTTACAGCTTTAGCACAATTCTGCCCGCTAATAAGGACTCACCTGAAATCTATGGTGTCTTTATTGACTCGCTCTTAAATTGCATGCAAAACAGCAGTGTCAAGACTGATTAGTTTCTTTCTTTCTTTTACTTTCTTTCTGTCTGTCTCTCATGACAAGAAGCAAAGGACGGAGTGCAGGGGTTGAAGGTGGGAGTGCAATAGTGCTGATCCTATGAAAAAAGATTAAAGACATAAAAAGCAAAAAAAATAAACAAAAGCCTGCAGACAACTGACACACTGCCGATTTCAATTGAAGTGTTGGGAAATATTCGGCTGTTTGACAACACACACACACACAGCTGACTGGGCAGCTGATGAAAGAATCATTCATGTCATGACAACTCTAAAACTGACAAGCCAACGCAGTTAAAATATGAAGCTAAACACAGTCACCAGCTTTTATATTTTGAAGGGTTTCACATGTGAATCTGTAGACTTGCACCAAAGTGACTCAATTCTCAATTTGTTTTATTATTTTTAGCCATTTTTATATTAGTTAACCACTTCATATCAGCTTTTCTAATTAACGTCTAGTTTTTCCTGCTTTCATTGTGCAGACTGTTGTATTCATCACAGGTTCAAACACCTTAGCGATCCACTGAAATCCTATAACCGAATGTTTAATGCTCCCGTCTAGCTGTTTGCTTTACCAATCTTACTTGTGTATGAATAGACTACGATTTTTATCTCCGTTTTTATGTCCCTCGTGTATCATACAGGCACACACCATTAGATGCATGCATGTGCCTGTATGCACACACAAAAACACACACGTTCACTTTCCCTGTTCCTGTAAGATATACTTCTTAATCAGCAGGATATATGTGAGCAAATGAATGGCTGAGTGGGAGAAAATTCAGCGAGGGAAGTATCAATTATTCAAAAGAGAACATTTTGCACTTATTACTTAACTAAATCTAGCGGCTCCAATGACAGCTTACGGGAATGAATCATTTTGGTCCAAAGTCTCCTTGCAGACTGCACTCCTATATATTTTCTCGACCCCCACGCGTGCGGACAAACACGCACACACATCCACACCTGCCCGCGTCTCTTATTGTGCTGTCATATCTGAAGATTACCCACAGATGGAGCTGATGTGCCCCACCTCACACGGTCAGTAAAGGCTGCAGTGTGTTACGTAACGTCCCTTATAAAGAACTGAGGCACACTCAGGTGTGTCCTGGCATGTGCTTCTTGCTAGTGCGTTTCAAAATTAAGCCTATTTAAAATAGCTCTGTTACAGAACATCCTTGCTACCTATATAGGTTGCTGCCTTCTAACTGAAACACAACCAAATAAATGATCAATTTGGACACTCTGCATAGGCAGAGCGCATAAAAATAAAAATTGCATTCTGCACGTGAGCAACAGCAACAGGCGGCAATATGTTAAGCACGAATATACACAGAACACACAAATAGGGGGTAGAATAGAATGTTTGAATTATTAATATTAATTAAATATGTAAATATGAATATTAAAAAATGTAAATGATTGATAATTTATTAAAATATTAATATTAACTTATTTAATTGATCACTTCTAGCATTATATGGTTATACACAGAACACACAAATTGTCCGTATAGCACATTTTTTATATAGTACAGTAATTATTAATATTTAAAATATGCAGATATTACTATTATTAACATAATTAACATGATTAATAATAATTTATTTTATTTTATTTATAAAGATTTTTGTACATTTAATTTATAAACAACAATTCAATTGAAAATAATAATTTACATTTAAATTTTGATCGTTTAAATTAAATTTGATAGTTTAAATTAAATTTCAGATTTGAATGAATTATAAGTAACACTTCTCTCCACCATCTTGGGTTTATTTTTCACTGAGTCTCAATGCGATTGTAGCGTACATGAAAGATGAGATGCTGCTTTAGAATGAAAACAAGTATATAAGAACACAGAATAATTGTAATAACTATAACTACACTGCAAGCCTTTTTGAACAGGCTTCAAGTCAATTCCACACCTATGATGTCTTAAAATGAAGCAGCTCACTATATTTTGGAACAGAGAAACTGAGTGAGTCATCTTTACAGTGGAATGAGCTTCCCTCCTCCCCTAGTAAGACCACCACGAGCTCTTCTTTCTACTTTTCTGCAATAACACTTCTGCTCTATCTTGTAAGGCTCTGCTTTACTGTTGAAACCCACTATTGCTGCACTGCTAATATTGTTGGGTGCCGTATGATAAATTGCTTGTGCTTTTCCTCATTTGTAAGGCGCTTTGGATAAAAGCGTCTGCTAAATGATTGAATGTAAATGTAATGTAAATGAGTGAAACTTCAATGCAAGAAGCCTTCAGACATCCAGTCTCTCATCCACGGCTTTGCTGGCCGAGCACCAGAGTCAGAAATAGATGCTCACTCCATACTGCGTGTTCATGGTGTACTTTGGAATTGCACAAAGCAGGAAAAGGTAACAGATTGTCCGAATGGCTTGTTGCCTGTACATAAAATCTATTTTTTCTCTCCCATGGCTCAGTCACAGCCGGACGAAGCCACCTCCCATTCTGCACACTAAGGTGGGTGCCACCCATAAAACAAATGAAAGAAAAAAATTGCCTTCCTTTTGCCGTTTCCACCTTTGTCACTTCTTCCCAATAATATTTGTCAGCCCTTAAGGTTCCTGAAGTGGAAAATGGACTTTATTTTTATGATGTGGCAAATTAAAAAACTTCTGAGCTCCAGCCCATTTCACAGGAGGCTCTGCAAGGTAACTGGCGTAACCATGGTGATGAGATGTTGCCCCCCTCTGCCGTGTCTCAGCCCACTAAAACTCAGCGTCTGTCGCCCATTCAGTCCAATTGCATTCCAACAACATGATTTGGGGGCATTTCGCTAGGTATAAAATTGTCAATGATTCGCATATAAACTGCAACCTCGAAGAACATTCCTGTAATTACATGATACTTAAAAAGTAAAAAAGTTTCGTCCTCCTTAAAAGAATAGTTCACAGAAAAATTCTGTTAACTTATGTTGCATTTCTTTCTTCTGTGGAACACAATTATGAAGACTTACAGGGTTCCAAATAACAGTGACCCCAATGATTTTCTTTGTAAAAAAGTCTTCACACTCTTTTGACATTATTGGATTTTTAAATTATAAGTAAAATAATATAACGTTCTAACATAATACCTAAATATTTACATTAAATTATAAAGTACATTTTTAATTTTCATTTTTTTGTCTTCATTTGTTGGCAATTGCATATAGGTTTTGCAACGTGTATTTTTCATTTATATTTCTCTCCACTTTTGAAATTATTGGAATTTTTTATTATAAATAAAATAGAATTCTAATATAACATAATATCTAAATATATTGCATTCATTTAGATATTATGTTATACTACGTGTGTGTTTTTTTTTTCTCGATTTTTTACTTCACTTTTGAAATTATTGGAATTCTTTATTATAAATAATATTATATTATAACACGATATATAATATAATAATTAAATTTAATATGTAATATATGCATATTTAAAATATATTACATATTATTAAAATATTATCATAAATAATATATTTATTTTTAAATTCTGTTGCAACTGTTGGCAACATATAGTGTGTGTTTTTGTGTGTGTGTGTGTGTATGTATATATATATATATATATATATATAAATAATCTATCTATCTATTTATCTATATAGATAGATAGATAGATAGATATAGATTTTTTTTTTGTGATCAGCTTTTTCATAAAATTTTAAAATGCACACATCAGTTTTGTTATAAGCAACTGTTCCATGTATGTTGCAGGTAACAAAATTGACATGTTTTAAAAAATTATTCAAGTTGATCAAAAAAACAACAACAAAAATTTCTTTGTTCCAAAAAAGAAAGTCATACACGTTTAGAACACCATAAGGGTGAATAAATATAAAAATATTAAATATACAGTTAATTTGGGGTAAACCATTCCTTTAACAAGCTAATCAAGATCTTACCAATATATTGCCAACCAAATTGGGCATCTCTAAGTGGCCAAAGTCCAAAATCTGCCCACAAACCTGCTGCTAACGTGACAAAAGGTGTTTCCTTTTTAAACTGATCAGGTGCCAAGCCCACACTGTGTCGCGATGAATCCGTTGCCCCCCCCCAGTCCACTGGCATGCGGGCTATCATTTCTTCCCAGGCTCCTCGGTGCCCAACTAGACCCTCTGGAACAGGAAAACAGCTTGGTCCCCCTTCCTGCCTCACAGCGGTCTACGTGGACCCGGTCCGGCAGGGTCGCAGTGGGGAC
>JAFVLL020040186.1:0-73414 GCA_021397915.2 Tor tambroides | reverse complement strand
ATTCACTCCCCCCACCTACAATCCCTGCCGGACCTGAGACTCGAACCCATGACCTTTGGGTTACAAGTCCGACTCTCTATCCATTAGGCCACGACTGCCCCTAAAAAAGAAAGAAACTCATACGTTTTGAGTTAATTGTAAGCTAATTGTACTGTTTTTGAGTTGAGTTTTGTGCCTTGTTGCTTTGTGGCATTCACCTTCATATGGCAGTACATAATGCTCAGAGCGGTGGCAGTTATGCATTGTTTTTCCATTGCTTGTATCGCCCATAGCACTCTGATGAACAAAGAGCCCAGACAAACCTTCAGTTGCATTACATAAATGTCAAGGCTGTAGAAATGTAAGCGCATCTGAATTCATCTTTCTGACACACAGCAGCAGAGGAAACAAAGGCATTCTTTCTGATGGAAAGAAAGAAGAAAAACATGCAGACAGATTTCTTCAAGAGTTCTGATGGTACAATGCCACCATTTATTGAAATAGCTACTCTGCCTGGCCTGATGGCAACTAATCTGGGACTAGCTCTTCTCAATTAAATCCTGGCCATGCGTATTAGTGGAGAAACTACAAAACTGGTCTGGGATCAGTGTTTAAAGGTAGCTTGAACTGTACTAATCCCGCCTGTCCCTTACCATGTCAGCTACTGTGAATGTAGACCAACGCATTAGCTGATTAATTACCTGATTATCTGCAGTGTGCTAAGGATTGTTTACAAAAGCTCCCTTCATTCAGTATGTAGTCCAGTTTCCACAAACGTGATATCCAGTCTCATGTATTTGTTCATTTGTTCTTGACAGTTTTGTGATATTTACCCTTATAATTACTGTTAGTTCTTTATTTTAATAAAGCAAGCGTATGTTATTTGTCAAAGTCAACCTAGTGGCACACATTTTATTACTACACCTAAGTACTTTTTAAATGTTTCCTCCTATGTGTAATCTGTGTTTGTCGCAAGCAGCTCAGACACATGAGCACAGGATTGTATTCCCCCTCAATCATGAACAATGGCATGTCTCCAGACAGAAAGCTCTAGTCATGAGGTCATATTCCCCTCTGCTCTTTATGGCTCCATGGACCTGTTACCATGTTTATAAGGGTTCAACACAGGTTTTATGATGACAAAGATTTAGGCCAGGTGATGCCCTGGTCTAAAAAGCATCTCTCTTAGCCCAGACTGATGCCTTGTTTTCTTGCTCTTATTATTTCGAAAAAAAAAAAGCCAAAAGTACATGAATAAACTAAAATTGTCCATTGCAAAACCTAGTGAGCTGCCTTTAATTATACATTTACTAAAACATTATATAATGAGCTTTTTCTCCCTCCCTTTTCTGAACTGTTATCTGTATTGGAGGTGTTGGGTAACCATCTCAAGTGACTGTTAACTTGACTGAAATGTGAGTAGTCACATTTTCTGATTCATTACAAGTGCCAGTAACTAACAATAACACACCAGTGGTGCTTACTAATCCAGACTAATCTAATTCATACTGAAATCTCTGACAGTTTGACTTTTGTTCTACCCTCCTACTCTTGCACAGGGAAGGAAGAGCTTTGTTGTCCCTCGGGTCTTAACCTGAAATGAACCAACGGGTGGATTCCTCATGCAAGTCTGCTACTATTCAGATTAGATAGACCTTTCTTCCCAGATGCATCTTTAGATTGGTGAAATGACGCCTCACCTCAGCTCACCAGGTTTAGAGCAGCTTCCCCTCAGCTCTGCTCTCCATTTCTGTAAGCTGAGGTAATGTGTACTTTTGTCTGCCTCATGGACACTGATGGCAGAAACGTTTACAGATGAGTTTGAGGTGAAACTTGTGACGTGAATCTCAGTAAAAGAGTGTTCACCTCTGACCTTCCCTAATGGGAAGTAATTGCCTGATCTTGTCAAACTGAGGTCAAGAATTTGCCATTATGTAAGCAAGATATTATTACAAAGAATTAAGTTTGTACTGCATTTAGCTGTAGCCCAGTGTTCAACCTAAAAAATGAGGATTTTCTCTGTGGGGTTTTTAATAATAATTTTCATAGTACATTTACATGGTAATACAGTATTTAGCTAAGGCTTTTTGGGGACTTGTTTACCTGGAAATTACATAACTGTGTAGTAATGTCTATATATTGACTTGCATAAATACTTAAAATCCAGAGGAGTCCCTTTTGTTTTTGTTTTTTACATTTTTAAATTTAAATTGGAATTTGATGGATGCAAACCAAAAGATAAATATAAGATTATTTATAACAAATAAATGAATAAGTCTGGCATCCATGCAAGAACAGCTATTCCACATTTACACTACCATTCAAAAGTTTGGGGTCAGTAAGATTATACATATATTGTAGAATAATATATAGAATATACATATTATAGGAGTTCATACGTTTTGTAGGAAGGATGCATTAAATTGATCAAAAGTGACAGTTAAAATTTATATTGTTACAAAAGATTTCCATTTCAAATGAATGCTGTTCTTTTGAACTTACTATTCATCAAAGAATCCTGGGAAAAAAAAAGATGTATCATGGTTTCCACAAAAAACTGTTTCCAACTGATAATAATAGGAAAAGAGCACCAGATTTATTTATCATTAGAATGATTTCTGAAGGATCATGAGACACTGAAGACTGGAGTAATGAGGCTGCTGAAAATTCAGCTTTGCCATCACAGGAATAAATTATATTTTAAAATCTATTAAAATGGAAAACTGTTGTTTTAAATTGTAACAATATTTTTTACTGTATTTTTTTACTGTACAAATTTTTACTGTATTTTTTTTAATCAAATAAATGCAGCCTTGGTGAGCATAAGACAGTTTTTTCCAAAACATTAAAAAAATCTTACTGACCCCAAACTTTTGAACAGTTGTGTTTGTAAAACAAAAGTTAAAAACAGCTCATTAGTTTTAAATGTATGACTTGCATACTGTATGCTTGAAGCCACTAGCACTATGGTTTATTTGGAAATTTGATGAAGCTTCAAATAAGAATTTCAGAAAGCATCAGGCTCAGTGCAGGGTGACATTTTTGCATCCGTTTTTCCACCGCTCTGACAAATCACTCTATATACGAGGACAGAAAGGTGGCCTGCAAAGATAGTGGATGGCTCTTTTTGTGCCAAGTATTAGCAGCATCCTGCTTGCACGGTTCCTTCTGTGCACTTTTTTTTTTTTCCTAGAATAAAGCTATTGTGACTTTAAATTTGTTGTCTCAGATCTTGTTTGGGAAGCTTTGCCCTGTCACACTAAACACTATTGTGTGACTATTTTTGTCCTAATCCCCTATGTCTAATAAAACCAATTAGCTTAAGCCCGTCTTCACTGGCCTGTTTGTATTTGATCAGTAGAAGGCTTTGAACTAGGTTAGGAACAGGCGAACAGGAAAGCTCTCCTGTTGGCCCCATCACAGACCTCTGCTGTGTTCATAAGCCAGACTTTCTTTACAATAGCGGCTCATAATTATCCGTGCAGTGACAAGGTCCACCGCAGTTTCGGAAACACTTTTATTATACTGCAAAGCCCTTCAGTAGCAGCTGATAAATCCCTGATATGATTGTTTATGGCATGTGATTAAGTAATAAAGGCTTACTGATTGTTTAAAGCACTAGCTTCAGCTGTTTGTGTAATTCATGAGCTCCATTATATCACCTTACACTATCGTATTACACATCTGTGATTATCGGCTTCTGCACATGACGGCCATCACTGCTTCCTGATACGTGGGTGTCTGACTGCAATTGTAGACTGTCCCCCTCACACTGCGCTTTTGTGTCAAGAACATATTGTTCATTAGCATAATCACCAGTGATGTCTAATGGATAGCTTTTATAATCTGCGTCAGTGTTCGTTTTGCATTATGCTAATGAGTGCGGCTTGTGATTATAGTAGGAGCGAAAAAGGGCAGCCTTTCATCGGGACGGACCCCTCCTCAGATGGGCCCCCTCAGCTTTGTGTCACCAGTGCGGTTTCAGTACAGTGGACCCCTGTGGAAATCAACCAGCACTTGTCATAAATAATCAGTGTCATTGTAATTATTCTGTCATGTAGAGGAGTTACTTAGTCCTTTTGGACTTGTTCAGTAGGCTATTTTAGTGAAAATGACATTTATATAACCAAAACCGACATTAATGAAGGCAAGGCAGGTTTTTGTATGTCTGTGTCACAAAAGGAGAATATTAGCAGCATGTTGATACTGCATATTGATTTTTTTTTTTTTTTTCACATACAGTGAAAACTTACGGTGACCGGAGGCTGTCAAATTCCAAAATGCATTGTAAAAATGATGAAAAGCACCATAAAACTAATACTTGTATTCAATATACCATATCTTCTGAAGCCATTTGAAGCCTCTGTGTAAGAAACAGATGGAAATCTGTAGTTTTGTCTACTGAAAATCTCAAAAGTGCTATTGAGATTTGAGAGCTCTACTGAAAGATATATTTTGCTTTTATAATCCTTTTTCATCTTTTTTTTTTTTTCAAACTTGACTGTCCTTGGTCGTGATGTGTTTTCATTGTATGGTTCATCTTATTGAGCAGAGTGTGAATGTCTTTCAAAATTTCTCCTTTTGAGTTTCACTACAGAGAAGCCATACTGTTTGGAAGAACATGAGAGTGAATTTATGTCCAAACTGTTTCTTTAAATGTTAGTGATTCATTAGCATACTTAATGTATCAATTTTGTTTTTATATTCTAAGTTGTTTCCATAAGCTAGATAGGTCCTTAAAAAACTCAAGGGAAACTCTGACATCAGTTTCCCTTTTTTAATTCAATTGTGGGCCAACATCCTGAGGATGCAGTCTGAAATAGCATGATGTGTTCTTCAGACGCCTTCACTGCGAGCTTCCAGGGTGGTATCACACGATTACTATGTAAACAGGAAAGTGAGCTCTGTGTTGACCAATTAGGTGAACAATTGGAAATGAGGGAAACCACTCTCTCAACAACAACAACAACAACAAAATATATTCATAGCCAACCATATATAGTATGCCTTTGTTTTGCTCAGTTCTTCGAAAACGGTTTTATATAGTGCATGAATTTCTAGGACAAGGTTACAAAATTTCTTAATCCAGTTAATGACAGGGAGTTGATAGAATGAACGAACAGCAGTTGGTGTGCATTCAAAATTATTTGTCAGATTGCTTGAAAAGTTTTGGGCAGTGCTGAGTTGTGTTTTCCTATTTATTTGAGTCTTGAGTCTTCAACCATTTTGTTATTTTTATGTACATTTTAACAATTTGTTACAATTGACCACATTAAGAACCATTTTAAAGGGGTCATGAACTGAGAAATCAAAATTCCCTTGATCTTTTAACATCTAAGAGGTCATTGCACTATAAAAGCATCTTGTAAGTTTCAGAACTCAAAACTTTCTAGTTACTCTAAAAACAGCTTATACTGAAACCAGTCTGCCAAAACGCCATGATGTAATAGTGTGGATAAACACAGCCTCCGCAGAAGAAGATCAACGCCTGCTTCTACATCACTGCTTGTTTAGCCCCGCCCACCAATTCTACATTACTGCCTATTTAGCCCTGCCCAATTCACGTACGTTGTGTAAATAGCAAGAGGCAAACACAGGTCTATGCCGAAATTAACTGCGTCAGTAAGAACATTGTCCTTTGTTCACTTCGTTTTACCATGGATTGGTTTACAAACAAGGCACAGTTCGACACAGGATTTTCAGAAAGGTTGAAACTAAAAGACGATGCTGTGCCGACTATATTAGATCCACAGTAATGTTGCACCACACAAGTGTAAGTTTTTATTATAGACATACCTTTGTTATTTTACGTTACTTTTTTATGTCATGATAAATCTTGAGCTAAATGCTGTTGTAAATATTTTTTTTCAAATTTGTTGTATAGATTGTCAGATTTTCTCCATTAGTCAAGTGATGTATGAAATTATTTCAACCCGACTGTAAAAAATAATAATTTTAGAACAATGATCGTTTGTGAATCATACACCACTAGTCCTAATATACTTGCATGGAGGTGACAACATGCAAATATTCCTTTCTCTTTCCTGAACAATGTCCCATTGAAAACAACAACCACAGGCTGGTTTTCAGAAACAACACAAGCAAATTTCTTGTGAGGCTATTTGATCCAAGCTATACGTATTATCTGTATAAACAATGATCTATTTGAATGCAGCGTTTCCTGTCTACATCTGTGCTCTGCTTTTTTAGGTTGCATTGCAGCAGAACGTTTTAGTCAGTCCAGGGTTTTCTTTCACAAGTATTTCTCCTCCAATTTATATTCTGTGCCTCACATTGTCTTCAAAGGAGGAACACTATGGACCCCACAGGCCTAAAATATGCAGCCAAATACTCTGAATGCTCCGAATAGAAGCTCTTTGTCTCAGAGTTCCCTAGCAACCGAGTGGACTAGAATGGCTGGAAGAGAATCACTCTACAGAGGGAGAGAATTCAATTGATCCGCCGTTGTCACTCGCCTAAACACCGGCCAGTAGTGGTAGAGATGTTTTTTCTCTTTGAGAGTTGAAGGAGCAGGGTGGGGCAGGGGGGGAGGAGCTCAGCTGAAAAGATTGGCTCGGAAATGGGCTGCAGACGCAACACTGTGCGTAGCCCTTGGCTTTTAACTAAGAGTCGCTCCCCCTCCGCTGCCCGGGATGTGCTACATCATCAGAACTCGGCCAAGTAACGTTGTTCCACCTGTGTCAGCATCGGTGATTGTTCATTTAATTGTCGGGGGAGAGAAAGAACAGCATGCCCTTCCGTATCTCAAGCCCGTTTTATCCAATTAGCCCATCTGCTATTTGTTGATGAAGTTAAGTGTCAGAAGAGCACAGTGATGATGCTGTCTGAAACAAAGGACCTTACAGAGCCCTTCCAACTTAGGCTGTGCATTATTTTGTGCAGAATCTTATTATTTAGGGTCATGTTGATTCTGTTTTGCTGATGTCTAAGAGCTAGTGGTCTGATAAAGGAATAGTTTAGCTAAAAATAAACATGTTTTTGTCATTTACACACTTTTTTTTTCCCCACTGTTGTTAACTAACAAAAACTAAAATGATTGATTATGTTCATTAATTGAATAAAATTTAAATATTATTTTTAAAATGTGAAAAACCCACATTAATGTTCTATACATAAAATAAAGTTTAGGTTTAAGTACTAAAACTGAAATAAAAATACATTTAAAGCTAAATAAAAATATTAAACAAAAAGTAAAAATTACTCAAACTAAAATTAAAATAAAAACTTATGTTGTCTAGGTGGGTGGTGATTTATACGATCCAAAAAAAAAAAAAAAGACAGAAAAACATCATAACAGTAATGAAATGAGTCTAGGCCTATATATCTCATTCATTGTATTCCAGATCTTCTGAAGTCATACAATAGCTTTGTGTGAGAAACATTATCATTAAATACCATTTGGTCTTTTCCTCAAACAAAGCTATCAGAAGGGTTGGAATATAGTGCATGAGTCATATAGGCTGCTTTTATAGTACTTTTTATACTGGTACTTTTATAGTATTTTATTGTCGTTTTTAGAGCTTAGGATAAATTAAATGTACTATTAAGAGAGAAAATAATATGGTGTAGGAATAACATAAGGGTGGTTTTATTTTTTGGGTGAACTGTCCCTTTAAGAAGTTCTTTTATCTGTCCTCTCTTCTCCAGCAGATCTTGCCAAGATGAATCTTTGAACACCATTATATAATACAGCAGGGATAGGAATAGATTTTTTTTAGTTGTTTGACGCTGACAGAGCATGTGCTTTTCTGCCTGGATGTTTGGCGTCGATCCCAGTCAAAGAGTGCTGTGATGCGGTTGAGTGTTGGTTTTTAGAGGCATCATTGTTTAAACTGTTATGTGGGACCATCTATCAGTGTGGTTTCAAAGGTGATTTGTGGTTTCGGGCCATTGGGAAAGATCTCGCTTTGTATTACAGTGCCTTATCATTGATGAAAGGGCACAGATAATGTCTGTCTTGCGTGGTCTAGTCACAAGTTTTCCAGCATCAGTTCAATCCTTGTATTGCAGCAGAAAAGTAAATGACTTCTTTAGTGGACAAAAATGTGACCACATGATATTTTTATTGTCATGACATTTTATTACCTGTCAGTCAGCGATTGCACGAACACAGGATAAAGCTGAAGTCCTGACATGCGACGTACAGTTTTTTGAAACTTTCCACTTTCTGTATCAGGTCTGTGTGCTAACCCTGTTCTTTCTCTCACTGCATGACATTTATTAAAATCTCCTCATTTGAATGATTCTCTTCATCTTTCTCACTTCATCTGATCCAGCAAAGCTCCTGGAAACAGTGAAATAATAATGAAGGCAGCTAGTTCAAAAGAATGCTGGGAGCAGGAAGTCTTGTTTTTGGAAGGAACCGTTTTAACAGCACATCTTCTCATCGTCATCCTCGCTGGCTGCCGTCTCCTTGTTCTGCATTATTTAACGCGTATGTTCTGCTGTGTGATGATGGTGATGCTCACAGATGTCTGGCCCGTTAATGAGGCACTTTCGCTGCTGTTCTGTCAAAGTTTGATACGGGTTGACAGAGGAATACTTTCATTTTTTTTTAAACAATTCAACAACAAATGCTTTATATTTTAGTAACCATCTGTTATTAGTGCATATTTTTGGATGATCCAGTGAATTATGCTTCATTTAGTGAAAGGTATTTCGTTTTCTCTCTTATTTGAAACATTATGGCCACAAACCAAAAAATATGATTGTTAATAGGACATGAATGGTATGTTTTGTGTTATGTCAGAGACTAAAATGGCTGCAAAAAACGTGTAGAATATAGTTAGTTTAGAATATATAACAAATCATCCCAACTATTTAAAAAGGTTTTTGATTATTTAAATAAAGCTGATTTTTTTTTAATTAGATGAACTGAAACAACTTTAAGCACTAAGAAGTGCTAAAATAAATATCTAAAAAACACATTAAAAGACCAAGCACATAACAAACTTGTTAAAAATTAAATCAAAATGACAATATATAGAAAAGCAGTGTCACATAAAACAATCTCTGACTTGCTTTTGTTTTAAGCAGCCTGCTGTGACTTACACCAATTTAACTCTGTATTAGTGCATTAATTATGTTCGCTTCTAGTTAAAATCTTAAAACAAATTTATCTTGACTTGTTTGGGACACATCCTGCTTTAATTCATGTATATTTGTTGCTTTCACATGTATGTGTAACAAAAAAAAAACATCTGAGCTGATTTGCCTGTCATTCATGTGTCGTCTTACAGAGGCAGGTTGAAGTTCACCGAGGTTTAAAATTCGGGACACTGATTCCATCATTTCTTTGCTTGCAGCTTCATCCTTAAGAATATTGCTAGTGCATCAGCATAAGACAGAGATGAATCCTGAGCATGCATCTCTATTCATCACAGCTGTACAATAGTAAGGGGTCTCAGAATAGTGTTTTTTTAAGCAGATGTAGCATCCAGAGATGGCAGCTGCTTCAGCTGTGTCTCAGAATGACTTTTGACTCGACAGCAGCAAAGTGGACCGTCTCCGTTAATTATTTACACTTATTTGGAGCATGAATAATGCAGCCTCTGGCAGGACCAGGAGCTCCAGTCGCTAGCACTGCACTAACGGCGCGTGAACAAACACAGCTCGAAAGGTGTTGACTCGACAGCAGGAGGTGTTAGAGCAGAACCGAGACCCAGCATCATCTGCCTTGTCATCACTTCCTGTTTTTGTCTCTCTAATTGGCCATCGTGAGTTATTCAATTTGGTTTTCCCATTACCTTTCAATCATTCGTGCACACTTCCAAAAGAAACACGTCCTAGCGGTTGGTTCACCCAATATAAGGGGCTGGATGCAACCCAGATCAGTTTCAGCATGTGATGCGTCAGTGTGCCAGCTGCTCGGCTGTCAGAAGAAATGCCTGTAGACTGCTGCAAAAGCACCTGCAGTTTAATCACACATGCTACACAGAAAAGCTGGTCTGTCGGCTGGTCTCCTGCTGATTTATTTTCATATAGACTGACAAGGCCGGTGTGTTTATTCCTCTGTGAATTACACATTGTGACACAGATGAGGACAGTGTGAGTTTAAGGGTATTTCTACATGAAATTGGATGCAGTGTGTGCAGAGGATTAAAAAAAATCTTCTTTTTGACTCCTACTCAACTCCCACTCTACTCCCACTCTATGTACCATGATTTTTTTCCTTTCAGAAAATCTTTCTTCTATAATTTTACCTAGAAACTGCTAATTTTGACAAATGATCTGAAAATGTAAGTTGTAAACCAGTGGTTATTAACAATGGGGCCGGAGCCCAATAGGGGCCCTCAGCAAACTTCCAGGGGGGCCCAGTAGGTCTTAAAATTATTTAAATATAGTTATAATAACATAATCTTAATTAAAATGTTAAAAACACAAACAATAAAGATGTCCAACATTAAATTGACATTATGTTTTTGAGTTTATTTGTTTTGTTACAACACAAGCACCATACGTATCAGCTTAGATAGGAGGGCCTTCGAATATTGTCTGGGACAAAGGACCTTGGAGTCAAAAACGTCAGTTATAAACAGCTAATATTTAGCTATTTTGAGATTATCAGCATCGGCCAATAACGGTGCACTCTTAGCTCATTAACAAAAGTGATAGCGCCCCCTAGTGTCACTTTTAAAATATCTATGTATAATAAGCAAGTTACTGAACAAATGTATAAAATAAGGGTTAAGTTTCATATGTTGTCATTAAATTGCTTTACATGTATTTGAGTTGACATAAAATAATCAAACTGCCACCCAACTGTCTAGCATAGAGGTTAGAAAAACCCATATTGGTGAGACTTGATGCGACTCTTGCATTTTCAGACAAATATAGTCGATTACTTTAGTTGCAGACAAAACCCAATATGGCTAGCAGTCTGTAAATGCCAAAGAGTAAAAAAAAAAAGTTTAACTCTTCAGATTTTACGTGTCTTGTAGTACTGTCATGGAACCTGCATCTGATTAGCATTAACAGTTAGCATAAATACACCCTCAGTGATAAAACTCTCCACAGTGCAGCTTTACTGACATTGAGTGAAACATGATTGTGAATTTATGAATGAGAGATTAATTCATAGCCAGTAGCTTTCAAGCTAACGTTGTGATGTCTGTCATAAATGTTGAGCTAATGTTAGAGTTTCTTTGTTAAGAGCTGAAAACACAAAGCTACAAAGCGCTACATTTAATGCAGATTAGCACACTTTTGTTGTTTCAGTTTATTTAGATGAACGGACATGCTAACCAAAACCTTTCTACAGCTATATAGAGCCCCTTGAACTGTACTTGCTGATTTTGTGGATACATCTCCAAAGCAGTAGACCTTTGGTGTTTTGGTCTTTTTGAGTGGATTTTATCCGCACCAGTGAACATGTATTGTTAGCCCTCTCCAAACTGAGCAGTTTTGCCACTTTAAAGCTGATGTCATTCATGCCTCTAAGGCAGCAGTGGGGTCTGGAGTGCGTCCGTCTTTTTTCTGTGCTTGATGCGACTCCGTGGTTTTGTTCTTATAGGATTAGAGCTGCCAGTTAAAGACATGATGCTAAGCCCGTTCACATGCTTCCAGCTTTCCTCTTTCTGAGCTGCGTTTGACTACATGCCTTCATGTCGGGTTATTACAATGACAATTTAAGCTGTTTAGCATCGGATATGCACACTGGGGACAGCATTGAGGAAATATTAAATGTCACCAGATCAATGAACGTTTCAGATGTAGCTTGCCTCAAGCGTTCCCGCATACACAAATGCAGTATAATAGGTTTGTTGACACCATTCTGCATCATACAGTTTTTATATTGTTGTATATATTTTGAGAATTTAACTGATGACTGTAACCATATCCAGTACTGTTGAGACCAAGCCGGCTGTCGGCAACTGTATATTCAGTTGCTAACGCTAGTGACCTTGTTTTTGTTTGCAAAGACTCCACCTGGTGCTATGTGCTGTTCTACGGATAAAAATATCCTTAAGGGCCGCACTGTCAATAGGGTCTCAAGGACAGTGCAGTGTGAGCACAGTTGGCACGGAGAACGCAATGACACATGCTCTTAAATGCCACAGTGAATGATCTATAGGTTGACACGTGCCCTCGAGTTAGTTATACTGCTGACCTGGCTTAACATTGCATGCTGTAGACTTCACATTAACATAGCTGTCTAATCCTAAAGACGTGCAACATTTGCCTTTGTTCTTATTCTTTGCGGTATATTTTTGCAATGCAGACCAGTGATTTCTCTTTTGGATGCAGTACAGGGAATGTTGCCACACTTCTTGAGATAGACAAATAGCAGTAACACCCTCTTTAGAGAGCCACGCATGACTTCACGGGTCGCTTTGGCTGTCTAGTTGAAAAATCACTTGAGGCTAATTAAAATGTGCAGACACCTTTTTTTTTTCTTTTTTTTTTGCTAGCCTGAGTCTGTTTGCTTCCCTTGCTAATTGTTTGGCTTTTTTGGTCTTGGTACGCTTCAGTCTACCTGTATAAGCTTTTACTTGTTTATGTTGACAAATTCTGTACGTTTGTGATTTTGTAATTTTGTGTACATTTTAAATATAATATAATATAATATATGGATCATAACAGTTTATTTATGTATTGTATGCAGTTTATATAAGCAAGCAACTTTGCATGGTCATGCAGGACATTAATATAAATAATATAATAAAAATTCATAATATATTTTATATTATTATCTGATTATATAAACAAATAGACCTAACAGATTTTATAAAATATTAAGAATAATACAGAAACATAATTTAATAAATGTAATTTTTATATAATAAAAAACACTTTGAAAAATAATTTTTACTGTTTATATTAAAGTCGTAAATAAAACAAAGATTATAGGAGTATGTTTTACAAGAAAATTCTATTTTAGGGGAAAGGGAAGTGGTGTGTGGCCAAGTATGGTGATCCATACTTGGAATTTGTCCTCTGCATTTAACCCATCCAAGTGCATGCACACAGTAGTGAACACACACCCGGAGCAGTGGGCAGCCAATGCTGCGGCGCCCGGGGAGCTGTTTGGGGTTCGATTGCCTTGCTCAGGGTCTCACCTCAGTCGTGGTATTGAGGGTGGAGAGAGTGATGGTTATTCACTCCCCCCACCTACAATCCCTGCCAGACCTGAGACTCGAACCCACGACCTTCGGGTTACAAGTCCAACTCTCTATCCATTAGGCCACGGCGGCCCCTAGTAGTAGTAGTAGTACCTAGTAGTACCTAGTAGTAGTACCTAGTAGTAGTAGTAGTAGTACCTAGTAGTAGTAGTACCTAGTAGTAGTAGTAGTAGTAGTACCTAGTAGTAGTAGTACCTAGTAGTAGTAGTAGTACCTAGTAGTAGTACTACCTAGTAGTAGTAGTACTTAGTAGTAGTAGTAGTCTTTCTACTTCAAAATTGCATGTTTACTTCAATGTTTTACTTTTCGTGTCTTTGTAATTAATTGTGAAATTTACTTGCAGTTTCTGAGTGGAAATTGTTTCTACACCTTTCAGTAATAAAAAGAAATAGACTTTCTCTATTATGTATGTATTATGTTTGTCTGTGTCTTATAAAACAGTATTGATGAATGGTGCTGAGAGGTCTTTATCTATTTCGCTTTTGTAAGACAGACCCTCGCTTCATCATGTGTTTATTATCCCAGGAATCTCGATCATTCCCCATGGCCACAAGCTGCACAGCCTTTCCTCTGTCATGGGATCTGTGTGCAATGGGCCCCCTGCCTCCATTTACCAGACCTGTGACAGAAAGAGGTCAGTTTTAGTGCTCGGTCGGGTCAAGGCTGACCTTCAGGACTGGCACCATGTGTCCTTCTCGGCTATATGTGCATTGTTGAAGTGACTGTTAAACACCTCATGGCACATGAAAGGGGCAGATCTCCTTAAAGGGGTGGATACAGAGCTACAACAAAATAGCAACATGTGTAGGGGGAACTCGTTGTTTTGCTGACAGAAAAGCCATTTTCAAATATGATTTGTTGGAAAATGGCACCCTGTGTTATTTTAAATAGTAATATTTTACAGTATAACTGTGTTTACGGTGTTTTGATCAAATAAATGCAGCCTTGGACATATATATTTTATTTTTGAGTACACATTGAGGTATGTTTTTACATTTATGGAGGAAGCATCCGAACACATTGGCTCTGACCCAAAGCGTAGTGGGCTGCCTACATAGGATTTGAAGACATTGTAGGCGTTCTCATGACATGCAGCCTGTTTCAAAATGTAGGCGGCATAGATATCTTCTTTTGGCCAAATTCTAAGGCAGAGAAGGCAATACCAGAATGCACTGTGGCATACTCAGTGGAAAAAACCCATCCAAGTTGGCTGACAAATGTGAATTATAAATACAAATCCTTCACTACTGAGAAGTGTTGATAAGATAGAATCTGTCTTATTGAAAATGCACTAATTGACCAGTATTTGAGTGTTCTGTGCAATTTCATGCATATTAGAGTATTTGTACACTACTGTTCAGAAGTTTGTTTGTTTTTGTTCTGTTTTGCTTGCCAAGGATGCATTTATTTGATCAAAAATACAGTAAAACAATATACTGTATTGTTTTAATATTATTACATTTTAAAATAATTTTTCTGTTTAATATATTACATATATTTCATTAAAATTAATTTATTCCTGTGATATCAAAACTAAATTTACAGCAGTCATTACTCCACTCTTCATTGTCACATGATCCTTCAGAAATCATTCTAATATGCTGATTTGCTGCTCAAGAATCATTTCATTAATGTTGAAAACAGGTGCTTAATATTATTGTTGAAACTACGATACATTTCGTGAATAGAAAGTTCAAAAGAACAGCTTTTATTTGAAGTAGAATCTTTTGAAACGTTATAAATGTCTTTACTGTCAATTGTGATCAATTTAATGCATCTGTGCTGAATAAAAGTTTTAATTTCTTTTTTAAAAATCTTACTGACTCCAAACTTTTAATTGGTAGTGTATGTGTTTGTATGTGTATGCTGTGATCTTTGCAACACGCTAACAGCAAACTATTTAAATTAACCAGTCAATGCTATTTTAAAATCAGTTATCATGCCTTTATGATTTGATGTACCTCTCGATGACGCCACTGTGATATACCACTTCATAATATTAAAACATCCCTCTTTATGCTCATTATAAATGAAGGTCATTGCATTAAAAAGATGACGATTATGTCTGCCTCAGTCTGGATTTTGATACCCAGCAGACCATTCTTGAGCTTTGGTTAGGGACTCTTAAGGCTAGTTACCCTGCCAACAATACAATTCAGCCTAATGTTGGGATGATTGTCCTCATCGGACTGATGGTTTTTAGATGCCTCCTGCTCAGACAGCTGATCCCTGTACTGTTTATTGCTATAGAGGGAAATTATTGACTCTGATCATGTAGATACTTAGACTGTCGGTTGCCATGGTCACAGTGATGCCTTGAGTGGAATGTGAAGAGCCTCTTGACCCATTCAAGATGCATCATAATGGGTTGCATTCAAGATGTTGGGATACAAAGCTGAGAAGAGGCATTTTAAGCAGCAAAAGCAGCAAAATACTTTAGTTTATTTCTGCAGTCACTGTCTTGGACAGCCAGCATGCATGCTTTAACAGAATATGTGTGCAAACAGCTGGCACTGCACAATAGCATCAGATGGTAAAATATTACCATGTTAAAATGAAAGCATGTTATTTTTACATGGAGTTGCTTATATAATTTGCTGCTTTGAGCTGCTTTTGCTGATCTCCCTGTTTTCACTTGTAACATTTAAAGGAGTAGTTCACCCATAAAATGGAAATTATTTAATTACCATTGCTATCAGTTGTTATTGACATGTCATTATTTATTCATGTGGTTCCAAACATTCTTCTATGGAACTCAAAAACAAAAACCTTTCAATGTGATATTCTTCTGAAGCTATATAATATTATGTCTTTGTATGTCTACTAGCACTATGTACTATATTTTACTATTTCTAAAAATAAAATAAAATTGTGTGTGTGTCTGTGTGTATATAATCAGGGCTTGACATTAACTTGTTTGCTCACCAGCCACTGTGGCTAGTGGTTTTACAAAATTACTAGCCACTCAGCATTTTTGCAATTTTGTTGTTGTAAAATTATGTTTTATATGACTAAATTTACAGCATAATAACATTTATTTAAATTGATTTCCAGTTTTTTTTTTTTTTTTTTTTTTGCCTACTTAAAGGGCATTTTTTCCTAACTGTAGTAAATGCATGCATCATCTTTCATATCAAATACTTATATTTTATTAATAATTTCACTTAATTTAATAAGACAATACAGGGCTGTTACCAATCAAATGAAATGAGTATTAACAAAACTGATCCTTCCGCTGCATTAGAAACGTACCATATGCAGCTGAAGTGGCATAGATGCATTTACACAGACAGTTTAATGAAGCTGAAATGTAACATGAATGCATTTACATTGTAAAATTACAACAGTATAAATAATGTTAGAAGCTTGGTGTTTAAAATCAGGGTTTTAAAAATATAAAAATAAGAAATGTTGGGAAAAACTGCAAAGATACTTTTAAATATGAAAGTAAATCGCCAGTAGGTGGCAGCAAGTGACTGTCTTAATGAGTGAGTGGTTGAGGCATTCATTCAAACCATTTGTTCAGATGGCTGATTCATTCAAGAATGAAGCAAGTGCCTTTCTTCATGAATGGACCACTGAATCATTGACTCAAATGATTAATTCAAAAATGCCAAATCATTCAGTAACGAAGCACCGCTGTGTTGCTCAGAGATCTGCTGTGAACTTTGGAACTATTTTCATTAACCAAATCGAGCAAAAATAGTCAACATTGACAATATTGTACTAAAATGTATATTAACTACTCGTTTGAACTCTTGTATAAAATCTTTTTTGCAATCGTGGTTTTCAGGGAAAACTGCAGTCTGTCATGTTGCTTAAATAGGCTATATAAAAAATACATTTTTACCACAGTATGTTTCTTCTGTGTGCAGTTGCGTACAGAGATTGTCTCACACACAGACAAGCTGCGCGATCTTCAACTGGTGCGACCTTGTTACTGTCAGTACATTATCCATTATCAATTGCCGTTTACACCAAATGTAATAAAATCAGAATCATTCTCGCCAAAATTTCGGTGCTTCCCTGATTAGATGTTTTAATCAGTGTTGTAAACTGTTCCTTGACCACTATGTCTAATTTGTTTACAAAAAAAAAAGATCTCTCCACACTGAAGTAAAAATATGTGAAGAGTCAATAACAATTAGTCATATCATATTTGATAATTAATACAGAATTATATGGAGCATTATTTTTTACTGCTTATATTTGTCCAGACTGACAAAAAGTCATATTTGCTTGTCATGGTCGGAAAAGATAGGGTCTCTGTTGTCATTTCCAAGGACTTCTGGTCATATTTGCTGTATCACGTCTGAGCTTCTGTTGTGGTATGTGCAGAACACATAAAATAGGCTGTACAGGCACAGTCTCATGGCTTTGTTCATTGAGTTTCGTGAAGGTTTTAGTCAAGGCTACTGTTGTTTGCATAACTCACCGGTTTCATCACTCCTACTCTACCTGGTCTCAGCGGTATTTGTCGCTCAGCTTGTTACCACAGCACCCACTGACTCCCACGAGAGTTGCGTAACCATTGGGGGCTGAGTGCCCTGGGCTTCACATATTGTGTTTGACCAATCACAAAACACAATGGTCCCGTTGTCACAAAGCACTCTGGGAGGAAGTAGTCACAATGCTGAAAGAGAGGACAAACTGTGTGCAAAAACCTTGTGGCGTTTAACGCTGAACCTGGCATCTGTTGGAAAATTGTGCCAGAGGCTCAGCCTTTTGTTTAAAAAAAAGAAAAAAGAAAAAAAAAAGTAGTGGTTGTTGTAGTGGTAATTCCTCCGGATTTTCAGATCACCCTTTTGCTTTGAGTGTGTAAACAGTGCCCACGATGTGTGAATGAGTCAGACCTAGCATCAAGACCGCTTGGTTATTATGGCAATAGTAAAATTGATGCTCTTGTCCCCCCCCCCCATGCCAATATTGATTTTTTTTTTTTTTATAGTGTGCTATAAAAGGCATAACGCTTATATCTGATTGAACTGAAAACAGTTAATGTATAATCAATAGCCACAAGCACTTTGACGTTTTACTGTTTTTTTTAAAAAAAATTTAAATAATGCTACTACTCAGATTTTGTTGATGTTACTAATGCTAAATGATGCTAGCCTTAAATATCATTATACAATGTTCTTTTAGTGTTATTTAGCCTATACAATAATATATAATTAACAATCAGTGTTTTGAATTTGATAATTAATAGATTTTTTTGTTTTCTAAATTTTAGTTTATATTTTATTTGTTTTATGTGCCTTTGTCATTTTTATTAGTTTTTAAGATTTATATTTGTCCATTTTTATTTTTAATAATTTTACAACTTACACTTTTTTCAGTTTTTAATTAATTAATTAATTAATTTTAAAGTTCTGCACTGTTAATAATAATAATAATAATAATAATTATTATTATTATTGTTATTATTATTATCATTATTATTAATAATAATAATAATAATAATAATAATAATTATTGGACATTACATTAATTATACATTATACGATAATTATTGGCCAGGACATTATCCATTCATTTTTACAGACATTTTTTTTTAACTCTATAACACAACTCAAAAATTCAAAATGTAGATAAAATACAATCAATAAATAAATAAATAAATAAATTCCTACGTTTTAATACAGTACATTGTGCCCTGTTTTTACATATTTTTACAGAGTGCATCTAATATTTGTTTTGCATAATTATCATTTTTTGTTTCCGATGCATTTCAATTAGTAAAAAGGTTTTTAATGGTTTTAGTTGACATCAACAGTCAGAGCACAAAAGAGGAAGAAAATGTTCACTTACAGTATGTTTGTTCTTTCATTCATTCAGTTTTTGAATAAGATTGACTATGTTAATTTCACCATTAATTAGGATTTCATCACATGTACGACTGACGAAAAATAGCAAAGAATGGCTTAACGTCAAAATCCTTTTCTCACATGTATATTAGTTCAAAACTCTTCCTTCTCATTGTGCATTTAGAACAAAGTTGTGGTGGTCTCATTAGAGAGAGAGAAAATAAAGGAATGAAAACTCCTCATGGGGACACTGGGACTGAAGAAATGGGGTTCTGCACATTCTTTCCATGTTGAATTTAGTAATATTTGAGGGGGAAAAAAAGAAAGCCACAGTGTTCTGGTAGAGCTTCATTCCAGCCAGTAGAGGCATTAAGAGAAGCAGAAAGAGCTGGACACGAATAAGTGAAATCTTACACCAGCCTGACATCTAGTGGAGGATTTGTGTAGTGCCCGTCAGCCTGGTGTCCTTTGTCATTGTCAGAGTCTTATTGTTCTTTTTTTGCTTGTTAAAGCAAGCATCACTATTACTGATGCTCTTGTTTAGGGTTATGGATTTGGACAAACCCTTAAACTTTAAATTTAATGCCTAACATGTGCCACACTGTTTGTGCTACATGCATGAATGATGCCGTAAATGATTTGGCTTTGTTGAAGTGAGATGTGCAATTACTTTTCTAAACAGTCAGACTCAGTACAACCTATAAACCACCCAGAAGACCTAGAGTGCTTAAATCCACACAAAACAACTTAGCAATTACAATTTTACAATTAGAAAATATGTATATTTTAAATAATTGTAATAAACTCTACTTTGCTCTCATTTAGTAATAAATTATTGTTATATTAAATTATATGAATACATAGATTAAATAAGATACTTTTGGGCATTCATTTCTTATTTTTTTTATAGCCTTATAATACTATAATATAAAAAAAAGTATTTGTACACAAAAAATACTTGAAAATTTCTAAATTTAATCTCTTCTGTGCACTCATTTAGTAATATAAAATTACTAAATGGATGAAAAAAGACCTCTTATATTATTTTATAGTCTTTATATTCTTATTTTGTATAGTCCTATTACTCATTAATATAAGAAAATTATGATTTTATACAAAAACAACAACAACAAAAGACAATTTCCAAATAATGTAATAAAAAATTCCTTGCAATATCCAAATATTTTCTACTATTCATTTTTTCCCCATTATTTATTTTTGGTTCTATTTTTTATTTTATTTTATTTTGTTTATTTTATTTTGTTTATTTTATTTATTTTTGGTTTTTATATTGTTAAATAATAATAATTATTATTATTTATTATATTATTTATTTATATATTATTAATTCTTCATAATTTCCCCCAATGCTTCATGCAGTGTACTGCTTTTAACAGCAGGGGGTGACAAAACATCATTTAAGCAATTTTCTATTCCACCTCTTTTGACACTGCAAAAGATGGAGGTCACCATTAGATTCCAGTACAGTTTGTTCATGTGACCTTGCCCTCTGTAACCTTTGTATAAGGGTCAATTTAGGGTCATTCGCCCTCTTACATACATAGAGCCTACAAGACAGAATTTAAGATGCTTTGTTGTTTAACCTTAAGAGTCAATACTTCACTTTCATCTAGTCTGGATCTGCATCTCAGCATATTTACAAAATACTACCTATTCTGTTCTGGCCCAATCTCACCTGACCAGTACAACTATGTGTTTTCTCTTTCTTTCAATTTCTTTCAATTCGATCAGTCCTGTGGTCTTAAAAGGAAAACAAGGAGGCAGAGGTTTTCTTGTACTATATCAGAAGGCAAATGTTTGGCGAGCTGTGTGTTTGCATTTGTGTTCCTTGTCACACAGGGTCTCTCAGTTCATAATCAAGTGCGTCTGTGTGCGAGCACAGAACCTCTTTTGTCCTCATTGCTATCCCAGCATGCCTTTGTGAGCACAAAGTTCTGGCATCAGTGATCTTGTGCGTGTGGAAGTGGACAGGACCCGCTGTGTGCTCAGCCTCAGATACATGGACACTGTGACTTGTTTGTCTGAAGAACCACTTATAGCTCAAGCAAGACGCTCTCTGGTGAAAGGACCTGTTTAGAGACCTGAGACTATTTGTTTAGTAGTGTCTTACCAAGCCTGTTTGCACTGTACTCCTGTAAATGATTATAATATGTTATTACTTACTATGGTAAAATGACATCGAAATGTTGCTCCAGGTCTCGTGTATTTTTATAGAGAAATGTCATTTTTGTTCTGTTACTGCATTTCTCCATGTATTTCAGCAGTGCCATTTTCTGTACCACTCTTTGTCTTTTTGTCCATTGCTGAGAATTCTGGGAGAGTGTGTTCTTTTACAGATGAATAGACTTTGATCTTTTCTCTTTCTTTCTCTTCTTACCTGCAGGACCTGGAGATCGTATATTCCTACTTGCATGGCATGGAGGCGCTGTCCAATCTTCGGGAACACCAGCTGAGGTAAAACTGAAGGACGGATTTGATAAATGGATGGAAAAAATGCACAAATGTTTTTGAGGTCATGCAGGTGGTGGATGGTGGGTTATGCATAGATATGTGTGAAAGATAGACAGTTTTGCAGTGTTTGGGTTGATGCATTATTTTATTTTATTACAAAATTAGTAAAGACATTTTTTTATTTTATAATTTGAACAATTATTTTTACTTTTTCATATCAGTGTTGGACTGCTATTTTTAGTTATGTTTTTCTCTAGTGTAATTTTTCTACCTATTTTATTGTATTTTATTTGCAAGTATAACAAAACCAAGATTTTTTTATTTGCTATGTAAGTAAAGTTATTTGTTGTTTTTATAATTTGTGAACACTTATTTTTTTTACTTTTTTATATAGTTTTGGACTGCTATTTTTAGTTATGGCACCCACTAGCATCAATATTTGATCAATTCTATGTCTATTTTTTATTTATTTATTTGTTTAAGTTAAAAGGTTATTTCACCCAAAAATGAAAATTCTGTCATTAATTACTTACCCTCATGTCTTTCCAAACCCGTAAGACCTTCGTTCATCTTCGGAACACAAATTAAGATATTTTTGATGCAATCTGAGAGCTTTCTGCCCCTGCATAGACAGCAACAGAAATACCACGTTCAAGGACATTGTTAAAATAGTCCATGTGACATCAGTGGTTCATCCTTAATTTTACGAAGCTACAAGAATACTTTTTGTGCACGCTCTACATCAGAACACCGGCTCACGCATGTGTCGTGATACTCTCGTTCACGCATGTTGAAGACTGACATGCAAGAGAAGAAACTGCTGAATAAAGTCATTATTTTTGTTTTCTTTTCACACACAAAATATTCTTGTAGCTTCATAAAATGACAGTAGAACCACTGATGTCACATGGACTATTTTAATGATGTCCTTACTATGTTTCTGGGCCTTGAACGTGTCAGTTGCGTTGCTGTCTATGCAGGGTCAGAAAGCTCTCAGATCTCATCAAAAATATCTTAATTTGTGTTTTGAAAATGAACAAAGGTCTTACAGGTTTGGAACAACATGAGGGTGAGTAATTAATGACAGAATTTTCATTTTTGGGTGAACTACCCCTTTAAGATATTCAGGTTATTAATGGTGTTAATGATTTTAGTTTTGGCTTAAGGTATTTGCGTTGTTGTCTGAACTCTTAAATCGTTTTAACGACCCTCTGAAGGATTTCACATCATTGTGTTTATACACGTGGACGTGTATGAAAATACTTTGCTTCTTGACCACAGTGTTCTAGAACATTACAAACCCTACCTGACCCCTCCGACACCCCTTCAGTGGTCCGTACACATCTTCAGGAATGTGTCAGATGGACTCGGTTGATTTTCTATCCTCCAACCGAGCTGAACTTTAAGGAATGTCTTTTGAAGAATGTTTTTGTCCTTTGGAATGTTTTGTTCTGTGGCGATACCTCTGAGTTTGCTTAAACAGCACTTCTGGCATAAAATAACACTGAAATATGTCATGCACAAACACAGTTTGGTTTTGTCCTTGCTGTTCTTAACTACAGGCAGCCTGTATTGTTTTTCTGTTCGAACACAATGCCAACCAGACCTGAATACCCACAAGACTTTTGGTCCTGAAATCCATTTTGGTTTCACAACATGATATTTCATAATCGCAGACGAAAATATGAGGTTCATTGCTTCTTTTGGAACCAATAAGTTTGGATATGTCACTGATTTATGGTTCTCTCTCTCTCTCCTGTCCTCTTTTTTTCAGGATAATGTGTGAAACCGTCCGCTACGAAAGACATGAAGCCAACGAAGTGCTCTATTAGTGAGTAACAACCATGCTTTCCATCCAATTTTCTTTTGTTTAAAGCCATTATGCTTCTGTAAGCCTTTGTAGGATGTGCAATACAGAACCACAAATAAACTTCAAAGATCGTGCCACTCCAGAAGCGATGATAAATATAGCCTGCTTTTGAGAAGACTTATCAAATTACAAAGGTGAGATGTGAGCTTGCTGAAGCAAAAGTGTTATATTCAGCGCTGCATGAGCCTTCTGTTGTGTTATAATGAGTATCCTAGTAGCTGAAAATGGCATTATGAGGAATACAGGGTTTCTGGGTGATACACACACATCTATTGATCTACCACATCTAAGACACACTGACCCACTTTAGATTCGCCCTTCATCTGGCATGTGTGTTTTTAAAAAGTCCTTGCTTGTATACTCTCGACGTTGTTTGAAGTTTATGTTGGCATTGTCTGATGCCAAACACTTCTTGCTTTTTTGGTCCTGTAGCCCAACACACACATGCTCAAACACACATATATATATATATATATATATATATATTCCCTTGGGTGGACCCAGGCACTCCCCTCCAATTTCACACTCCATTTTTCTTTTCTCCTGGAGGAAGTTGAAGTGTGTGCGTTTCCCTCCGCGGGTCACTACCCCTTGTCCATAAAGGGGAACGTCTCATTTACTCATTTTCTCTGATAGCATCTAGTCTTTTGTGCCTGTGTAAGAGTGGAGTTGCTGCCATGAACTGTTAATTACTGCTGCTGAATTAGGTCACTTTTGGGTCAGTTGATTCTATGTAATATGTGCTAGTGTTCCATAGAAATGGGCATATCAAATAAAGTAGGTTTTTCTTCAAAACAAAAAAAAAAGTTTAAAATCTTAAAATACATTTTTACATTTATTTTGTAAAAAAAAAAAAAAAAAAGTATGGTAAAATATTTTTCAGAACTCACATTAATTTGTTTTATTTATAAGTTTATATTAAAATAAATTAGTAAAATAAAATACATTCTGCATTCTGAAGATGTTGTTTTTCAAAAGTGAATAGGGAGTGCTGATGGTAGCTTTCATAAATTTATGAATTATATTCTAAATTTTCTAAAGCCATATTAGTATATGTGTGAGGAATACATGGAAATTTAAGTCATTATTCCCTGAATCTTTGCTGTTGTGTATTAATTCTCAAAATGAATATGGTGAAATTAGATGTGTTTTAGCAATTTTGGTGCAATTGTCAACAAATATCATTGGTTCCTGCATGTTTTGTGACCACTGACGTCAAACCTGACACTTTCAGAGCTCAATACAATCTGAATATAGTACAGTCCCATTCTAAATTGACAATTTGAATCATCTAAGCTAAAAAAATGGCTTAGAAATCCTTAGATTTCTGTTGTGCATGAATACTTTGAGCAAACTGATATTAAACCTGAGAGCAAACCTGCATGCTGTGAGAATGAGTAAAGTGTTCAACTAAAATAAGAAAAAACTTAACTTTTTTGGTGGACTAACTAAAAAAGTAAACCCTAGGGAAAAATGTTAAAAAAAAAAAAAGATTCAGAAAAATATTGCAACAGCTTTCAACTAAAAGACCTCTGTGTGACTTAATTATTGCTCTTTGTGGGTTTGTGTCTTGGATTAGATGACAATTTGGCAAAACAAATGCAGAATACCTACTCATTTTAAAGGCTCTATCTGATTGGCTGTAGCAAGTTGCACACAACTGAAAGTCTGTGTTTGAAAACAGCAGGAGTCAGACCTCGAACAGCATCCTGCTGTTCATTGGCTGCAGGGTGGAGATGACAAAAACTTTCTTTTGGAATGCAAGTTTGTCTGCCTTGTCTATTAGGCAAATGCATATATTTTTGGTTCATCTAATAGTTGTGGATTTGTATAACTGTGTGAGTCAGTCCTCTGTTTTATGTGGTTGTTTTCATCCATACACTCTCAAAACTCCCAGTGGCAGACTATTTAAGTACTAACACTCCACTGAGTCTGCTACACCATCCTTGACGCTGTTCCTCAGCGACTCACTCCACTGTTTTTTTTATTAGACAGCTCGCCGCTTTAAAGCTCAGCACTAATAATAATCTTCAGACTTGTGTGTGCTGCTGCTGATTTCCCTCAGGAACAAACCACTCCCACCGCAACAGCCTCTGAACCGCTAGTGCCAAATACACAAACATCACGCTTTCCGATATGCTATAAAGACATGCTTTTTATGCTTTATTTTTGAGCAGGTTGGAAGGACAATAATATCACACTGGGGCTTCTAAAAATATTAATGATAAAAGTGTTAATGTTGTTACTGAGGCACACTGAGTTCTGCTGTCTGTAAATAATATTTAAGCAGTGTTTAAATTTGTTAAACAAGTTGAAAACCTCAGGGGACTTTGCTCAGGGACTTTTTTTTTCCATGTTCATGCTAATTATGCTCTTAAACAAGAATTAGACTTTCACGTCATAAATGAAGATGTAATTATTCTATTTTAGTGGATGACTGATATAGATTTTTCAGTGATTTTATGCCAGAATGGTCAATATAGTACCAATTTTGTATTTTTTTTCACTACTTATCAGATGTGTGAAGCTCCAGAAATTTCTTTAATTGCTTTAATGTCAGAAGGTTTGATCTCACAATAGTTATCACAATACACGTTGTTATACGTTGCAACATTGTGATTGAAATTTGACCTTTTGTACAAAGCAGTTCACATTTTCAGTGTTACAAGTGTTACAGGTTTGTGACTTCGAAGTAATTTTTTACATAACTTTATTGTTTGCTGTCAATTTCTTTTTTAAATCCAGTTTTTTATTTCCAGGTTTAAATGAATGAAAATCAAATCAGATTTATTAAAAAATTAATTAATTTAAATTTGTATGAATGCATATTACACTACTGGTCAAAAGTTTGGAATAATTGGAATAAATGGAATTAATTCATTAATTGATTCTTTATTTTTATTTATTTATTTTTGAAAGAAGACTCTTATGCTCACCAAAATTGCTTAATATATTTATGAAAACAGTGATACATTTTTTTTCCCTGATTCTTTGATGAAAGTTCCAAAAAAAAGAAGAAATTGTTTGTAAAATCATACATGTCTTAACTGTCACTTTTGATCAATTTAATGAGACCTTGCTAAATAAAAGTTTTAATTTCATAATAAGAAGAAATGTTTCTTGATTTAAATTGCATTTAAAAAATATATTCATATAGAAAAGTTACTTTAAATTGTAATAATATTTCACAGTATTACTGGTTTTACGGTATTTATCAAATAAATGCAGTTTGGTGAGCATAAAGGAGTTCTTCCAAAAACGTGTGAAAATCGTAATTATTCCAAACTTTTGACCGGTAGTGTTTGTATATTAAAACAAAATCCAAAAGTCAAAATTCACCCCAAAAATAAATACATAAAAAAATAAATAAAATAAAAATTGTAATAACAGAAAACATGTATTATCTATTGAAAGTCATCAGTATAATAATAATAATAATAATAATAATAATAAATAATTTGCCATTTAACTAATATTTCTTATTGTAGAGCTGCACAGTCTCGGTGAGATTTGTAGTTAAATGACTTTGAGTTCATCTGTGTTGTCACACTCTGGTAAGGCTGCTGTCATCCTGCCATCTCTGCACTGAACAACCTCAATAGAAATAAAACCCTATAAAAGCCTTTTATGTGTGTAAGAATAGCTGTAGACTTTGAGTACTCAGGGAACATTCACATAAAAGTGTGTCTGTATGTGAGTGTGTACATGCAGGAGTGCTGCTCTGTAGTGGCATGGGTGATCCATCATTCTCTACCCTGGTCTGATGCGCACACACGCACACACACACACACACACACACACACACACACACACACACACACACACACACACACACACACACACACAGAAACAGCTCAGCAGAAGGGTTCTCTCCTACAGTCATGGCCACCAGCTGGTATAGAGAAGCTTTCCCTCTCCCCATCACTCTCTATATATTCCTGCTGGGACTCCCATCAGAGATGCCTAGAGATGCCGCTGGGCACAAACACACAGCCCAGACCAGAAATGCAGGCACATCAACATGAATAGAACCATAGTTGTGGCTTTGCTTGATTTAAATGTGCATTTAAGATTATTTTAAATTTGGGTAGTTTTTACAATGATAAAACTTTCATAATGCCACTCATTAAATATTACTGGAATTACTATAACGATATCAGTAACTTTGCAATTACACTAGCTCACTTAATTGTTCTATACTATTTGAGTTTTAGTATTTAATATTTTATGGCTATCAAAGTTAACAGATATAATTTAAACATTTAAGTTGGTTGACTGTTCTTTATTTTTAATGAAGTTGGTTGCAAATGTTTACAATTTATAATATACTCCGAAACACTTTTTTTTCAGTTATGTTTTTATTTTCATTCTGTTTTCGTTTACATTTCCCTTTTCATTTTTTGTTAACACCCACTGACACCCTCACAAACTTTGCCGTGTTTTTTGGCAAATGGCATTAAAATGCAGTAATAGCTGCTGCTGCAGTTAATAAATATCTGTATAATGTTATCAGAAGCTTTCTGAGTTTTACTGTAGCAACAATAACTGGAGAAACTATGGCATTGTACCATGTTATGCGTTTGTAAAGGCATGAACACTTTAATATAAGGCAAATATAATTATTTCTTAATATTTGTCTATTGATTTTAACCTTAAGAATTTTCATTTTCGGTTGACCGAAGATTAGCAGATAAATAACCCCTGAGGATGAATGCATGAAGTCCATATTCCTCCAAACCTTGCCTGACTTCCCGCTCTCATTTCTGCTCCCCAGTCATTCCTGAGGGGCTGGAGGCTGTTGCTGTGCGCTTGATGAGCATTTGATGAGCGTTGGAAGAGTGTTTCAGTGACCCAGTTCAGTCAGTGCTGCTCTGTTGATGGTGCAGAACATCCTCACGCTCTCCGTCTCTCACCCTCCATCATTCCTGGTCTCTCCTTCTCTCTCTGCATTCTGCTGATTAATAATTGAGTGTTTCATTTTTGTCTGCGCACGCTCGGGGAAAAACGGTTAAAAGAGGGAGCAGAAGCGGCAATGATGAAGGGAGCGATGCAGAGAGAGAACGAAAAAAGCAAGCAGCGCTCATACTGCGTTTGAGAGCAGTCAGGACTTGCCTCATTAGTTCTATAGAGACGATGTAGCGAGTGTGTGTGTGTGTGTGTGTGTAGGATTTTCGTTTAAGGGCAAACCTCCAGAAGTTTGGAGAAGTGTTTTTATACTTAAATGATAAGGAAATCAATCTGTTGACTTTTAAATGGTGAAATAATGTTAATTAATTAAATAAGGGATAACGTATGGCTACTCAGCAAATAAATATGTGAATGTGAAATTTTGAGTTTAGTTCAAATTATAGTAGTATCTATATATTACTGTGTATCTTTTAATAAGAAATGACCGACTACAATGTACGAAACCAACGTCGGAGCAACAAAACGAATACTGAAACTGTACTACAGAAATATTAACACTGAAGTTCTTGGATGTTATTTTTACTGCAATCAATAACAGACACACAAGATTCCAGTAGTCGCGTTTTTTTGAAATGTAAGCGCAATTCTGCGGTGTGATACGAGAGAAAATGGTTTCAGTTACTGAATGAGTGTTCCGATATACAGAGTTGCCATGGATGATGGAGAAGATTAGGAAACAGAGTGGCCTTGGTTCTGGAAGTATTTTTCCCATAGGGATTTTCAAAAAAATTTTATTAAAGTGTTATAAGCCATGAAACAAACCAACCAGCTATGAGGTGATTCATGACATTGCAAACTTTGATTTAAGGAAAGAAGTATTTGAAAATTGGAAAACTGAAAATTTGAACATTTTGAAAATCAAGACTACAATCCCATGAAGCATTGCGAAAAAATCTATTCATTTAAAAATGGCGATTGTATGTGTCAAAACAACCTGTTTATTGCAAAATATGCATGTGAAAAACCAGTATATATAGTACGTAAGGAGATTGAGTCCATTGTGTCATTTGCTGTGCTTCATGGGAGTTTCTGATTGGTGGATATTTTTTGCGGAATCATGGGTAATGTAGTGTAGTTTTTTAAACACAATTATTGAACCGATTCAAAAACACAGTTTTGACCCAGGAGGATTTTCTTTTCCTGAAAATGCTAGTTAATGTTATCACATTGGACTAAAACTGACTTACTGACTCACATAGGGTGTAACAAAATTCACAAACATTTTCTGATACTTTTTGTACAGTACTTTGTCACCTTGTGGCCTGCAAAAATTGTATATAAATTTCTTGTTTTGCTATATTATACCAAATATTATGTTCATTCTTCTTTTTTTTTTTTTTTTTGTGGAACAAATTGATTGTAGACCTTTATTGAGGAGCTTATGCAGCTCAGTTGGGGGGAAAAAAAAGATTGAATCCAAGATTTGGTGATAATATAACGTAACAAAAAATTTACAAGCAATGTATACAGAGTGGTAATTTTTGACTGAGAACACCAAATTTGGTGAAGGATTTTTAGCAAGCATAAATTGATGAACAACCTTGTTCTGTTTTTAAATGTTTTTAAGTATCATTGTGGAAAATAAATGTGATTTTTCTGTCTGGAACCCGACTGTTTCGCTCTATATGATTGACCAATCACAATCGAGTAGCGAATTATGAGAGAGGATGAAGATATACAAGGAATTTCAGTGCAGACAAAACTTATTAAATCGAATGAAAAACAAGTACTATTAAAATGTACAATAATGAAGTGTGCAGTGTAGCGTGATTATTTGCTTCATGTTAGGAGTGTCTATCAGCTCATAAACCCCAGCACTGCTTTGGGCCTGTTATCTCACTGGAGTGTGTATCGGCTGTTCTGACTCAGTGATCAAGATGTCCGCTGCTCATTGGATTGCTCCTCTTTTCACATTTCCACTTTTAACACTTACTGGAGAGGCAGACATGGAGCGGGGCTCGCCAGGAGCTAGAAGGACGTCTCTGGCGTCGATCCAGCATGCCTTGGAAGATGTCTAATGTTCCTGACTGCTCTGTGACCTGAAAAAAAGGAGTGTTAAGGGGGATTGTGTGTTAGTGTGTTATTTCCTACACACACACACATAAATCAAGCATGTTTCAACTGGCATCACTTACAAGAGGAAGAGAGATGGTGTGTTTTGCACTTGGCCGTTGATCGCTCTGTCCACTGTATTCCTCTGGGAATTTCCTTATGTCGTCTTTTGTCTGTGCAAAGGAGTGTATCACAGAACAAAAATGTTGACAGAGTGTTTACATTTAGCATTGATGTTATGTGTGTCTGTGTCAGCTGCTTTTACTCGGTAACCATACAGCAAACCAGACCATGTTAGACATAAGCATGTTTTGTTTCCTGTTGGAATCTGTGTGACATTTTTCTTTGTCTTTCTCTCTCTTTCTGTCTCACACAGTCCGGATGACATTGGCACATGTTGGTACATTTTGCTTTCTGGATCGGTCTTCATTAAAGAGTCCATGTTCCTGCCACGCTCCAGGTATGTCCCTTAACTGAATACCACATCAAACATTCACGCTTTATTAGAAAATGCACCAAAAATACCCTTTGCATTATCCTCCCTAGTAAAAAAGTAATATGTTTAAAATACATTTATTTCATACTAAGTATAGTTCAAATCTATTAACATACTTACTGACATATAGTTTGAGACTTACTGAAAAACAATTAGAATTCAGAAAATGTGTTTTAATGTCACTATTGATGAGGGTTGTATGATCTTTGAATAATATCGGTCTTTAAATGCAAGATATTTAAAGTATACCTGAAGTATACTGCCCTACAAAGGCAAAAGACCTTAACTCGCTAGAGTGTGAAACTGAGAAAAATGACTTTAAAGTTTTTTACTTGTCCAGCCAAATTAATTATAGGTAGGACACTGGAAATTTGGCAATTAGATGTTTTAGTAATGAAAATGATTTTAATTTTTGAAAAGTTAATGTACTTCTGTGACATCTGCAAAAAGTGAGACCAGCAAGCAAGGCAGTAATCTCCATTATTATCAATATTTTGTCGCTGATCACCATTTACAAAATCGTTGTAAAAATGTTATAAATACAGTAAAAATGTGACTGTATTATTATTATTATTATTATTATTATTTATTTATTTTTTGACCATAACAAGGGCACTGCCATGTGAAAGGGACATCAGCTTTGCAATCAATTTATTTGCTATTTCAGCAACGAAAAGAATTCTAGACATAAAGCATAATTGCTTGCTGACCTGAATGATCCCACCTAAAAACTAATTGTGGATTTATGTGAATATTAAAGTACATGCCAAAAAAAGTAGGATCTTCAGTTTTTCGATTTTTTATCGGTTACAAGAAAAGGTAGAATCATGGATTTAATATTTAACTGTTAGGTTACTGATTTTATGATCGGATCATGCTATTACGCTATGCATTCATACACACGCATCCAACTAGTATTTTTTTTAATGTAGCCTGGTGAATAATCTGCATTACAAAAAGGGAAAAAATCTTTAAAGGTTACCCACGATTATGTTGTTGCCAAGCAAAATCTTTACAGTGCTTTGTTATATGGAGCTGTTTGGTAGATCGCGATCTAATTCGTTTGTCTGCACCGTAATTAAAATGCGGCAGACTTTAATGGACCGTAAAAAAAAGGCAGAACACCGTAGAACGCCGGCACCGTAACTTCAATTTGACGCGCGGCTAAACAAAGGCAGAACGCCGTAACTCAATTTGAGCATTCCAAACAAAGCGAAAGAGCCGTTACTGGTGTTATACGGTGTTCTGCCTTGGTTTCTCCAGGACTTTTCGAAGTTACGGTTGAGATGACCCATTATTTTCTAGGAAAAACAACGAAATTGACTCAAGATACTTATGTACATGATAAAGGATGTCTTGAATGTCCCAAAAATATCAATAACTCATTTTCGACAAAAATCGAAGTTACGGTCTTTTGCCTTTGCACGGCAGTATACTTGCAATAGTTCCACTTTAACCCAATCAAATATACTTCAGTTTATCTTTAGTTGGACTTCAGCACTACTTCTGCACAATTAAAGTGCATTAAGTATAAAATTAGCTGTTCCAATCTATCAGACTTCAAGTATACCAGTTTATTATACGATAAGTACAGTTGCAGGGCATTTTTATTTGGTGCATAAGTATGTAAAGGTATTTGTAGTATACTTAGTATAAAATAAATGTATTTCAGATTCATTTTAGTATATTTATTTTTCACTAAGGGTGTCATGTATATTAAGCTTGTACCGTTCTCATGATTAAATTGGAACAAAGAAATGTAAAGCCCAATTCTGAATAAACAAAATATGTAACATTGAACCTTAAGAAGAGTAAATATCAAACTCAGTGCATGTTAAATGGTTCCTATGAAGTCCTCATCCTAGTTTGCCACTTTAATAACCAATGTGTAGATATGCATATCAAAAAATGTGATTGGGACCAATTTATTTTTATACCAAGTTAAATTTGCATTTAATGAAAATACCTTTAAAGAGTTTTTTTTTTCTTTTTTATATTATTAAGGGCCAATATTTGCAATATATTTGGACTTTTTGATGCTTTTTTTTTTTTTTACCTTTGTGAGTGCCACATTTTTTATTAGAAATATGATCAATTCATTAAATAAAATGATTAGAATCTGAATAGAATCTGAATAATTCAATTAAGGGGAGTTTTAGAATTATGAGAATTATATCATTACAATGTGCAAAATTAGAAGTTATAAGAAAATTTTCGCAATGTTTTGTTGTTTTTGTTTTGTTTTTGGCTTTATTTCAGCAAAAAATGAAATTTGTCATAGTTTTCACCCTCATGCCTTTCCAAAACTGTATGATTTTGTTTCTTCTGTGGTACAGAAAAGGAGAAATTTTGAATGTCTTTTCCCCAGAGGCGTTGGATCGGTGTTGTCTTTGAGTTTCAAAAAGCACCATAAGCATATCATAAAAATGTTTTTGTCCTGCTTCAGAAGATTTAAATATATGACAGAAACTGCATGGACTACTGTTATGATATGTTTATGGTGCATTTGAGTCAAAACGTCTCCTTTTAAAGTCAAGTTACCATTATTTGTGTAGTACAATACAATACAGATTGTTTCTAATTGGATCTACAGTAGTGAACCGGAAAATAACAGAAACAGTGAGGCTAACTTCATCAAATATGAGACAAATCTTAATTCTGCTGTAAAGCAGCTTTGTTATTGAAAATCAACTCGAAACAATTGAATGTTAATTCAGATCAGCTTAATAACAGTGTCAATGTTGAAAAATTCATCAATTATGAAACAATTCAAGAATTTAAAAATGGAAAGTCATTCAGGTTTAGAACAAAATAAGGCTGAGTAAATGATGACAGAAGTTTCATTTTGAGGGTGATCTTTCCCTTTAATTTCTGACCCTGGCATGTAATCAGCTACCTAATGCAAACATCATAACTTGAAAGCATCATAATTTGACTACTTTAGCTAGGCCACATATGCAAATAAAGATTATCATTGTCAAGGATCAATATTTTGCTTGGCACACTACAATCTACCTATAGCATAGAATTTGGTATGACAGAAATGAAATGTAGCAAGGACCTACAGAAAGAAACGTTTTGACTGGGCGGAATTTAAAAGCATAGCAAGCCGTACCAAAACACTTGACAGAGATGCACTAGAATTGGCTTGCAGTGGGAATATGTCGTTTTATCACCATGGCAATGAAAGAAACAGGTCCCTCCCTCCCTCGCTTTCTCATTTGGCTTCATGGAGAGAGCTGTGATGTGTTGCTCCTGTAATAGCCTGTGACTCAGGCATCCAGTGAATGAAAACCAACAGGACACTTCATAAACAATGTCTTGATAGTGCTCACAAATGGCCATTTTTTTCCTCCCAAGAGGCATCACAGCTACCCTGTGCAGCACTGATTCTTGTCTGAGACAGACCAGGTCTGCAGTAACATCTTATCAGCTTCCTTTAGCACATGACGTGTGTTATTTTCTTCCAGTTTCTTTCCAAAGAAAAACACTCTCGTTTTAATGCAGATTTTGTGTAACACTTCTGTTTAATCACACATGAAACTCTCACTCATTACAAATGCAGCATGCAAGTGTTTAATTGCACAGCGATTACCATCATTAAAAGCATAACGGTGTACAAAGTGCTGGCAGAAGTCAGAGTTGAGTTTGAGGTGGCATTTGGAAATGGCAGCACCAGTACCACCTGGCACTCATGCCAGTACTTATGCAACAAGTCCAAGCCCTTTAAAATGGTTTTGCAGGCTTAACTACCAGACAATAGTTTCTACTGTTATAAACTCTGTTAAATCTGATCCCTCAGTAAATCCATTGTTTTCTTAACTATTCCTGAGTTCGGAAAACATTGTTAATCACAGTTCTTAGAGATATGATTTTTACCCTTGTTTTACCATGGTACAAATATGGCATACTATCTGTTCTAACAGGGAACGTTCTCAGAACTTTGGCTGATGTACTGGCAAGATTCTCAAAGTTATGAACATTCTTCCAGTAATGTTAATAGAATGTTTGTTTGAAGTTGTCTGGTCTTTAATGTTCTCGAACCATTAGCACAAAAACATTGTTTATAAATTGTTCATGGGAGTTTTTCCCTAATTTTTTTTTTTTTTTTTTATAAATGTTGAATGTTTTTTTAAACTTGTTTTGGAAGGACATTCAAAAGTGATCTGATGATGTTTGCAAAATTATAAAATTGAATGTTCCATTAACGTTCCAAAAATGTTTTTAAAACGTTTAAAAATGCGACATTGTAAATGTTCAGAGAACATTCATAAATAACATTTTTATACCGTAATGAGAATGTTACGAAATGTTCTTGGAACATATTTTTGTTGCCTGAGATGATACTGTGATATGGTGCATGGTACTAAATGATTTTATGCTACTAAATGATTTTTTAATGATTTGTACCAAGTTATTTACATTACATGTGCTTCAAATTGTTTTCTTTGCACAATGGCTTATCAAAACAAACCAGATACTTTTAAATTGAGTTGAATTTAGTAACATTCTCAGATTTTCTATGGTTCTTTTTTTTTATTCATCTCCAGATAAAAAGTTTTGCTAAAATGCAAGCTTTTAAATGATTTCAGTTTCAAGTTACCTTTATTTTATTTCAGTTTCAGTAAGATGTTTTTTTTTTTATTATTGTTATCTTTTTCTGCTTAACCACATGCAAACTCCCAGGTGGTTTTCCCATGGAAGCGCTTTGAAAGCCCTACTGTTCCTCCCTTAAGTGAAATGAATTTACTTCATGAGAATATAATCTGCAACATCTGATAGGTGACTCAGTCCCAGACGATATAGTTACTCCCTACATGTATCAACACGCCTCATTTGTTGTTTAGCCACAATTTCTCAACTTTGTATTTCAGTCTCCAGCTAACTTTTAATTGTAGTTAGTGGCTTGTTTGTGAATCTTAACTTTTTGTAATTATTTATTCATTATAATTATTAATAATTACAATTTTTTTTAACTTTTTTTTTGGATTATGAATAGTGCTTTTAGAATTAAAGAATCCTTTCTTTTACTATTCCCCAGGTTGCCCTTTATAGTATTTCTGAGTGTTTCTCGCTCTGATCACTACAGGTCTTGAGTTAATTTGGGAGGTCATGTTGTTTGTAGGTAGAGGTCAACCCCTCCCTCCTGGCTCCACAGGAAATAAGAGGCAGGCAGGAATTTTGGCTTCAGTCGATCACCACTGACTCTCAAGAACGCACATTCCTCAATGCATACTCTCGTAAGATGAAGGCGGTAGACGGAGCTGTCAGAACAGAGTGCAGCGTACGCGAATTTGGATTATCATGTGGCATTCAGGAAATTGTTCGTTTTTAGTGTGGTAGCAGCATGTGGGTATGAATTTTAAGAAAGGACATTAAAAACAATTTGAGGTAGAAGTATGGAACTGAATGCATGATTTTCAAGAAGCCGTGATTGTTTATGGATTTCATTGGACATATTTTGTAACAGCTCTCTCATCTTCAGGTACGGTATTAATATTTTGTATTTTGTATGTTAAGTGCAGAATTGGATCACTTTAAGAATTTATTTATTTATTTTTTTATAAACACTTTTCAGCAAATAACTATTTATATTTATTTTATTTATAAATATTTGTATATATGTATCTTATTTTGTTATTGTGTTTTTTAATTAATTTTATTATAATACATTTTTTTTATTACTAATGCTAAAATGCTGGTTAAAGTAATCATACCTCAAGTGTCCAGCTTTGCTAATCGAGCCTCAAGCATCTCGATCCCTGCGTTATATCTAGTAACAGTTCAGGGTTGCTTTGGTGCTCCTGAAATGCTGTTTACTCTGCTTTATGTTGCCATGTGTCTGTAAGTGCAGACCTGAGAGGCAGCAGAGCTGTTTAGCACTCACTGAAGCGTTACAGTAGAATCCTGTTATTACATTACCATTCTACTGTACTTCAGCATGTCCTTAAGCCTTTCAGTGTATCCCTTCTCTCCTCTGACTTTCCCACCGACAGCACTTGCATAACAGCTCTTTAATCTTTGCTCTGCTTAATATGGAGAGATGAAAAAGTGGCTTATTTACTTTGGAGACCCCAATGTTCTTTGCTGTGTGTGAGAGCCTGCCATGGTCATCACAGAATCACATTCCAGACACCCGGAATGTTGGGTAATATGGAATGTAGGGGCCGACTGGGTGGGCATCATGTCTCACCGGGAGTTCAATTCCCATGGAATGCGTTGCGGTGTCTGACATTAATATACGAATGTCTGTATTAATATCATTTTTACAGTTTTTTTTCTTTTTTTTTTTCTTTCCTGGCTTCTGCAGAGAATAATGATTTATTTTTAGACTTTGGAATTTTATAAGCCAGAAAGTTTTTTTTCTCGCTTCTCTTTTCATTTAGTTATGCTCAAGGCTGCTATTTTTTTTTCTAAGCACATCTAAAAAAAAAAACTATAATCTATAAGTGTGGTGAAAATGTATTCCATTTTTCTGTTTCTATTGCATTTTGTGGTTTAAATTAGACTTGGAATCTCTGATTTTCAGTGTGCTTTCTGAATATTCTCACTGCATCATCAACTGCATCTTGAACCATGAATGAAAACACTAAGTCTTGAGGTTTTGTATTTGAATATAAGCATGCAAGGGAAGTCAAAGAGAATTACAACACAGAGAGCTCATTGTGTGTGGTCTTAGAATGAGAAACAATGTATGTAGAGGGAATCCCACCTGTTAGTCTAACTATATTAGCTAGTTACTATATCTGCCAGCTGCGCTTCTGCAGTAACCCATATAGGGCAGAAGTAGCTATACAACAGTAAGTGTAGTTTTACTAATGTAAACATTTAAAGGAGCATGCAAATTGTCATTGTAAGGTATTATGTTTTATGTAGTGGAGTATTTCCTTAGTTAAAACAGTATTGCTTTGTCAGTCACAGTTTTCTGTCTGTGTAGCAGTTTTTCTGACCTCTCACCCAGCAAAACCGCTGTAAGCGTGTGTGTCAACTTTGGACCAAAGTGTCACCTGGCAGCTCATTCAGCTGCAAAAAGTGTCTTACAAGCAGCGTTAATGGTAAATCAACTGACCAGATGAAAGGTGAAGTGTGCAAACAACACTAAACTGAGTTGGGGAAAAAAAAAAAAAAAAATTAAAGTACCCCACCTGTCTTCTATTGTTCAGCCAAAAAGATAGTCCCATCCCAAACTCACTGTGTTTTTATGCCAGACTCAGCTGGGATTTCGTCTCGTCTCGTCTCGTCTCGTCTCGTCTCGTCTCGTCTCGTCTCGTCTCGTCTCTTCTCTTCTCTTCTCTTCTCTTCTCTTCTCTTCTCTTCTCTTCTCTTCTCTTCTCGTCTCTTCTCTTCTCGTCTCGTCTCGTCTCGTCTTTTTTTGGCCTTTTTTCCTGTTTATTTTAGTTTAGTTTAGCCTTTTTCCTATTTATTTTATTTTTGACTTTTTGCTTTTAGTGTATTTCAGGTACCCCACCTGTCTTCTACTGTTTAGCCAAGCAGCTAGTCCCATCTCAAACTCAGTGTTTATATGCCAGACTCAGTTTGGCTTTATTATTTTATTTTAGCCCTTTTTTCCTGTTTATTTTATTTTATTTTTGTCCTTTTCCTATTTATTTTATTTGAATTTTGCCTTTTTCCTGTTTGTTTTATTTTTGACTTTTTGCTTTTAGTAAAGACAACACTATTGTGTGAAGAAGAGGGAATGGGGTTAAGAAATGCTATTCTCTGACTTTGAATTTTAACTCAACAGTGCAAGTGATTTAGTGAAGTCCAAGTATGTGTATCTATTTAAGAATGTTAAGCCATGTCCACCTTAAAAGTGAGTATTTGCCTTCATCTTGTGTGGAACTCCACCTCACGTTTCCATTTCCATTTTCAATAGAGTTTTTTGTTGCTGCTCACATACTCCATCACTTTGCACTGTGCTGCTTTCATTAGCCCGTGATGTCATTTGGTGAACTTTTCCAGTCTGGTCGTAGTTTCTTTCCCAGTGGAGCCTCACTGCTTAGGCCAGGAACACTGCCACAAGTGTGTGGATATGTGCTCCTCCGACTCGGTTTCTGAGCACACTTTCATTCCCACAGAATCTCAGGATTCCATAATCGGTTGAGCGGTTTATAACCTTTCTCTCTCCTGTTCTTCTCCTCTAGTTTTGGGAAAAGGTCTGCTGGGAGTTTACGCCGTGGATGCGAGTGCATCGTTCTGGAGCCATCCGAGATGATTGTGGTGAGTAATCATGGACCAGATAATCATCTTAACTTCATACTCTTACTAATCACACTATATAATTGCTGTTTTGTGCTGGAGTTTCATTCCTCTTCCCCAGTGGTTCCCACAGTGTGCAATGCTTTACCCCCAGGGGTACACACAAGGTCAGATTTGACATTACATGGGCAGATAACAATTTCAACTCTTCCCAATGCACTGAATAAAGACCCTTTTCCAAAGAAAATGTGATGGTTCGATAGGAAACGATGGTCGACTGGTTGTCCAACAACTGACTGTTACTTTGCACATAAGCTGACTAGTTTATCTAGATGGTCTTATTTTTTGATGGAAACACTCTAAAAAAAGTTGTGCATTTGACTGCAAAGACATGTCTAAATGCCTAAATGCACCTGAAAATCAGCCTGACTATGGGCTTTGTGAATATTTGAACATAATAAGTACTTAAATTCAGTGTATTTTTGCCATCTTGAACTATAAATATTATTCAAATATTTAATGAATATAGCAATCAATATTTGTGGATTTTTTTTGAGACTGATGGGGAAAATAAAGTGGCTGTCTGAACACAAGCTACAAGCTTTTACTGTAGACTTTTTAGTAACAGCTATATTGAATTTGTTTATATTTATATTTTTTGTGTGCTGTCTGGTTTTGTTTAGCATCAGGTGAACCAGACTAAAGTTGCGTTTGGGAACCACCGCTTGAATGATAAATGGCATATAAATGTTTCTGTACTCCTCCATATCTGTCTCTTTCACAGTTTGAATTTGGCATCTTGTTTACATTTTACCACAAGCAAATTTCATTGTGGATTTGTTCCTCTTAAATTACTTAGCCTACTGCGGTTAATGTTCAACATGACCTAAATTCAATGCTCTCGCCTTGCCAAAAAACCTAAAATGATTATATTTAGGAACCCAAGCACTTCTGTCCATCCTAATATATTCCATATTCAGTTCATGATGTATGTTCACAAGTACAGAAAGACCCTCCCTATCTACATTTGCAGCCTCGGATTTGGTTAAGCTCTAGGGGTGGCGTGGAAATATGCCTACATGTGACTCAGTGGGCTCCTATATATGTTTCTGCATGTTGAGTACAACGTTGTTCAAACGTTGATGGTCAATTCATTTCTTTATTCTTTTATTCAGCAAGAATGCATTAATATGATCAAAAGTGACAGTACAGACATTTATAAAGTTACAAAATATTTTTATTTCAAATAATATATGGATAAGCATAAACTACTTTTTTCAGAAACAAAATCTTGCCAACCCCAAACTTTTGAATGCTAATATGTGCAGAACATATTGTAGCTCATCCCATAGAGCATGATGCCAGCAACACCGAGGTCATGGGTTCCAATCCCAACAAATGAGTGTACTGATAAAAAATATAATTTAAAAGCCCTCTTAGTCTAGGGCCCTATGATTTCCACAATGCGGAAAATGAAGATGGAATCGCGGAATCCAGACGTAAAAATGGAATTTAGGCCTACTGTATAATGCGGAATATCACTGAATTTGCCAAATTTTGGATGAATAAATCAAAAGTAGTTCAGTACACTTAAATCAAAACGTGATATGGACTAGTGTCAGTGAACATTAAGCCGCAAAAGACTATTTAAATAGAGTACATGAACACATGAACATAATCTCTAGAACTGCTCTGAGAGTCACTTCATGAGCATTTTACCGTTTCTTTTGAGAAATCATACAGAATGAGACCTAAAGGTCTTAACAGCAACCATCAAAATAAAAGTTCGGTTTAACTTGAAGAAACTGTGACAGAAATATATTACTTAGTGTAATGAGAGTACTACTACTACTACTAATACAATTATTATTAAAACATTATTTTAAAGGAATATTTACCAGAAAAAAATATTTACTAGAAATTATTTAGCAGAAAAATGTAAATACACAACACAATATTTCTGAGAAAAAAAAGTTTTTTTTTTTTGTTTTTTTTTAAATGAAATCAGTTATTTAGAGATGTTTCTGATTATTAAAATTTAATGAAACCATTAAAATGGAATCCAGAAAATGGACAATATAGAATTTGGCAAAAAATAAAAATAAATTTGAGGGCCTTAAAATTTAAATTTTTGCTAAACTTTTAATAAATTGCTGTTAAATTGTGTAAGTTTCATGATTTCAATTAAGAAGACTTGGTTTTTGATTAAGAAAATTTAATATAACCATTAAAACAGAGTCTAGAAAACTTAAAATAGAAAAAAATGGAATTTGGGAAAAAATAAAACTTTTTATATAAAAGATTTAATAATAATTTTTATAGGGCCCTATAAGTCGTTTAAAAGCATCTACCAAATGCATAATCGTAATCTCCTGTTTGGGCAATGGCCACTGTCCTCGACAGTTGATGGTGCCCTTGTTGGGTAACTCATCTGTTATTACTGGCCGATGCTGCCCTGTAATTACGGGCTGAGGCAGGATATAGATACTGCACTCTCACTCACCTGGCCCTTCATTAGGTACACCTTGCTAGTACTGGGTTGGACCCCCTTTTGCCTTCAGAACTGCCTTAATTCTTCGTGGCATAGGTTCAACAAGGTGTTGGAAACATTCCTCAGAGATTTTGGTCCATATTGACATGATAGCATCACGCAGTTGCTGCAGATTTGTCGGCTGCACATCCATGATGCAAATCTCCCGTTCCACCACATCCCAAAGATGCTCTATTGGATTGAGATCTGGTGACTGTGGAGGTCATTTGAGTAAAGTGAACTCACGGTCATGTTCAAGAAACTAGTCTGAGAGGATTTAAGCTTTGTGACATGGTGCATTATCCTGCTGGAAGTAGCCATCAGAAGATGGGTACACTGTAGTCATAAAGGGATGGACATGGTCAGCAACAATACTCAGGTAGGCTGTGGCGTTTAAACGATGCTCAATTGGTACTAAGGGGCCCAAAGTGTGCCAAGAAAATATCCCCCACACCATTACACCACCACCACCAGCCTGAACCATTGAGACAAGGCAGGATGGATCCATGCTTTCATGTTCTTTACGCCAAATTCTGACCCTACCATCTGAATGTCGCAGCAGAAATCGAGACTCATCAGACCAGGCAATTTTTTTCCAATCTTCTGTTGTCCAATTTTGGTGAGCCTGTGCGAATTGTAGCCACTGTTTCCTGTTCTTAGCTGACAGGAGCAGCACCCGGTGTGGTCTTCTGCTGCTGTAGCCCATCTGCTTCAGGGTTCGACGTGTTGCGCGTTCAGAGATGGTATTCTGCATACCTTGGTTGTAACGACTGGTTATTTGAGTTATTGTTGCCTTTCTATCATCTCTAACCAGTCTGCCCATTCTCCTCTGACCTCAACAAGGCATTTTCGTCCACACAACTGCCGCTCACTGGGTATTTTCTCTTTTTCGGACCATTCTCTGTAAACCCTAGAGATGGTTGTGCGTGAAAGTCCCAATAGATCAGCAGTTTTTGAAATACTCAGACCAGCCCGTCTGACACCAACAACCATTCCACATTCAAAGTCACTTAAATCCTCTTTCTTCCCCATTCTGATGCTCGGTTTGGACTTCAGCAAGTCGCCTTCACCACATCTAGATGCCTAAATGCATTGAGTTGCTGCCATGTGATTGGCTGATTAGCAATTTGTGTTAAAAAGCAATTGAACAGGTGTACCTAATAAAGTGGCTGGTGAGTGTATCTATGGTGTATTAATGGTGCAGGAAAATCAGTACCACTTGATGCATTTACTGTCTAGGTATATACTGTCACACCATCCAGCACTGTCTATGCATAACGTTTGCTAGTAATATTCAATGTATTTTTACTGCTGTGGCAAAATATAACAGATGCTAACATTTTTTCACCATAACTAGTGCGGTGCATCAGATGTGCACTAAAATGTTCCTCTCACAAAAGTTACACTACAGGAGCTTTATGTAAAGCTTTCGATTACTGGAAGTCTGTTGGCACTCTTTTTGGTAACATTAACCACTTCTCTTTCCTCGTATTACCAATGTGAAAGGAACAAGATTTCCGTCTCCTTCCTATGAACTTTGCTCTGCTACTATATTTGCATTTGTTCTTCTGTTACTGTAAGAATCTGTTCATTTAGCTAGAGCAGCCCCATCCTCATGGGGTTGTGTTTAATTATTTGTTTTATCTTCTGCCTTAAAGGAATATTCTGGGTTAAAAACGACTTAAGCACCATTGACAACATCTGCAGCAATTAAGACTTTATCAGTTTGTAAAAATTAACAGAAAAAAGTATTTACAGTAAAGAAGCTAGCAAGTGTGCAGCACTGCAGATAATTTTGCAGATATTTCACATACTGTTTTTCACCGACTATATGGTAGGTAAGCATACATTTCGGTGCAGCCAGTGGCTGTTTTCAGACTGTTGCTTACTTATATTTGTCTCTATATTATGCAAGTTAGAAGAAATTATTGTAGCTTTGAGGGGAAAAAAAAAAAGCTTCTTAAAACTAAATCCAGCTTAGTACATTACCTTATAAAAAGCTGAGAAGCTAGTCTGAGATCGTATAAACCAAGTTTAGTTTTAAAATGGGTGCTGGCTCATTATAAACTGTAAAAATAAGCAGTGAAAGCTCTCTTCAGCTTATTACTGCCTCTTTTACACTAATGGACAAAAAAAAAAAAAAATCAAGTTGGCATCAAATCAACCTCATGCACATCCCTTACTTTTGGACTGTTCATGCAGTCTCTTAAATGTTTTTTTTTACTTAGCAGCAATGCAAGTTGTTTGTGCCTGTATGTGCAATATGCTTTATGTTTCCATTATAATTGCTTATTTTCCTTGTTGTGATGTGGTGGCAGTTATATGGTCTCTCTGTAGGTGTTAGCTGGTGTTCTTGCCTATGTGTTTGCAGTCAGTATGTCGTGTTGGCTTATGTGCTGGTGTTTTATGCACTCAGTCCCCACTGTGATCTGGCCAGGTTCAAGTGAGAATCCACTGCACTGCTACCATCTGTATGTGTGATATACAACATCGAGCCCCGGCTGGGTAAAGAGACCGAGCAGAGAGAAGGAAAGAAATCATTTATGCATTTGTGTATTTACATTTGTTCAGATTAGATAAAAGATTCAGATAACTAATATTAACATTAGTTATCAACCATAATTGGTTTTTCAGTCGATAATTCTTAAAATTATTACATTTGTTCCCCATAATCTTGGGTATGTGGTTACATCCTTGGCTGGTACCAATTTATGATACTTTTTAAACTTGAAGTTTCCCCTCTTAATATATCCCAAAGCTAACACTTATTTTTCAAATCTGTCAATAATTGCTGTTATGTTATTACATTAATTAAATTAAGTATTGGAATTTTTTAAAGTGTTGTTTAATTTTATTTTGATGGCATATTATGCATACATTTTATACTACATTTTATTTTTGTTTTTATATTTATTATTATTTGCTGTTATGTTATTACATTAACCAGCATTAAATTAAGTATTGGCAAAATTATGAAAATGGCTTTTTTTTATTTAATATTTTATTTTATTTTTCCATTTTGGATTCTTTTTATGACATATTATTAACACATACATTTTATTTTTTATTATATTTTTATATTCATTATTTATTATATTTAATTAATTTATTACAAAGACAAACAGAAATTTATTCAGGTCCGTTTTGATGTGCTTTTCCTTCTGCACCTTGAGAGAACAAAAAACAGGGTTGTATTTTATTCTACTAAATCTCCAGCCGATTTGCTAGCAAAACTCAGCTTTCATAATGTTTGGGCGTTAGTCTTGTGAATTTTTGACACAGATGTTTCATGGAGGTTCAAAGCTGGACCTGTAGACACATTGCTGATTTTTCTCCCCCAAATCTGCTGCAGTTCATTCCCAGCATTCCTCCCATTCCCCCGGGAGAGAAGCCAGTGTTCCCTCAGCTTGTTTGGAAATTCTTGTTTTGTTTAGTACAACGAAATACGTCAAGCATCATTGAACTAAATTGTTTTTCCCTCGAGATACATTAGAAGGGGAGACCAAAATTATTCCCACCATTGTATCTTCTCAGCTGCACAGTTTTCCCAAACAGCTCCCTTTTTATTGTTATGGTCTGTGGGAAGCGATTTGGCCCATGTTTTTGTTCTCAGATCAGTGGTAGCAGGCTAAGAAAGTTCACAGTAGCATCTTAAAGAGAGACCGCAGCGCACTGGATGTTAAGCTGATGGGCATTCCAGCTAATCCGTGAGTTTTTGAGAGTGCTTCCAAGGTGGGATTTCCATACTCAGACATAGCCGAAGGTGAAAATTCACTTCACAAACATTACATCATGTATCAGCATTGAGTATCTCACATAACCTTATAGAGACTTGCTGACTGGCATTAATTTGATTCAATTTCTGGGACCAGAGTGAAATAATTGTACTCTGCACTGCCTGCCTCACACAATTGAACTCAACTGAGTCTGTAAGTATTTCTGCCCTAAACGTGTTTCAGATTTGTCATATTGTATTTGGAGGCATCTTGTAGATGCACAATGATTCAAAACAGCTCGGAGACAAATGATGAGTTCATTCTCAGTGATATTAGTGGACGTGCAACACTCTTCTGCACTCATTTAAACAACATTTTTGGATATTACACAGTCTGTCCCACATCAAAACAGAATGTCCCTCATGTTTAGGATGTTTTTCACTGTTATACAGTCCTAACGTGGATTTTTTTTTTTTTTTTTTTCTTTTTTTTTCTTTCTGATTATTGCTGCGCAAAATGACTTTTTATTTTTTTTTTTTTTATTATTGTTGAATGTAACTTTTTTTTCATAATTTGGTGAAAATTATTACATGAAAAATAGGGAATGGGATAGGGTAATTTTGTTTTAAGGTTTTTGCATGCGTATTTTGTATGCATATCACATATTCTTAAGCTGTGTACATTTTGGACTTTTAAAAAAAAAAAAAGTCTATATACAAAGTATATGGAATGCAAAAACCAAATGAATGTAGATATATTATTCCAAGGTGGTGTTTTATTTCATACATTTTTGCTCAAATTTCAGTACTATTTGCAGCATTTTTGTGGTGTTTTGCAGTGAAAACCCATCAGTAATTAAGCCCGTTATGTATATTTTTTGCTGAAAATCACAAGTTGTCAAAAATGCAGAGGGAATTTGTTGAATTTACAGTCATATCACACTTATAATTGGGCTGTAAACATCCCATGAAGTCAAAATTGTAGCTTTAGTTCATAGCTTTGTATAGTAATAATTTAGAATTTACAGTCTTTTTCTGTCTCCATCTAGTGTAGCAAGTACTAAATGATGCTTCAAAACTGTAATGTAAACTAAAGCTTATTTACTTCCTTTTTTTAAGGATAAAGGCATTCAGTATTTCATGCCCAAATTTCCTCTTTCAATAGGAAAGAAAACTATTCTCGTCAAGCCATTTCATGGAAACTTTAAATTAAATTTGTTTGTCTGTCAATAGTGACTTTTAAGACCAGCGAACAGTGACTGCCTTGTTGTTTGGCTTACACTGGGTACCATTTTGTCTCTATAAATCTCTCTTTTTCCCTTCCTCTCCGGTACTGTGGGGCTTTAATGATCATGAGACCCTTATTCAGTCAATGAATACCAGTTTTTTGTGTCTCCTAGTTTGCTGATCATTGTGTTTCACTTGTTCAATAACTAAATGACCTCCTATCGTTTGTATTTGGTTGCATAATTAGCCGCTTTTCCATTCACCTGAAGTGCCCGAGTTCCCTTTTTATTTTAGCTTTGTGGCTTTTTATTTCAGCATCCGCCTCATGTTTCTCAGCTGAGTGTGTGTATGTGTGTGCGCACTACCCTCTGTTGTTTTTTGATAGCGTCTGAGCTTTTATAAAGGATGTGTCCTTCTCTTCTTCCCGTAGTATGACTTGCAAAGTGCTTAACAGGGTTTCTCTGAGCCTGCTCTGCTCTTCAGTAACCCAGGCTGATAATAACTCTCCTCTTCTCTGCTTCTTTCCTCACTCTGGCTCCTCTGCAGGAATGCGTTAAGGCTCAGGTATCGTATTTATTCACTGTTTCTGTTCCTCTGTGTGTGTCACTTCCTGCTTAGCTGTGATTTATATACTGTATATGTTTGTGTAGGTTATATATGTGTGTGCGATAAGAGTTTATGACCCTGTGTCCGTAGCAGTATGGCTTATTTGTGTAGATGTGTCTTATATGTGTATTTATGTTGCCAAATGAATGTTTGGGCCAACAGTGATTTAAAGTGGGTGATGCTATACTGCAAGCCTTCACGTTACACACTGAGATGATTGCCTCGTAACTAGTCAAACAAACTAGATTTTTTGCATTGTTAAAAAAATATGTGAGTGGCTCTTGCTGGTGGAGAATTTGCTGCTAGGGGTCCTGAGGCATTGCTATGCTATTGCTATTAATGCTTTTTAGTGTGTTGCTATGCAGTTGCTAGGGTGTTCAGGGTGGCTGCTAGGTGGTTGCTTACTGGACCAAGTCAAATGAGTCTCTATGATGTTCCAGTCCCTAAATATGGGTTGGGTCCCCCCTTCAAAGTGAAGTTTTGTTTGTTTGTTTGTTTGTTTTTAATTTGTTTTGTTTTGTTTTGCTTTGGTTTTTGTTTTTTGCTTTTTGTTTTTTGTGTTTTGCTTTGTGTTTTTTCCTTTTTGTTTTTTGTTTTGTTTTGTTTTGTTTTGTTGCTTCAGAACCTAAATTATATATTGGACATCAACTGACAACCCAGAACAGTTAATGTTTATTATGAAAAAAAAAAAAAAACTTAAATTCATAAATTCTAATTATTGTAAAATTCTTTACAAATATAAAAATAAAATATACATTTTGTTTTGTTTTGTTTGCCTGACTGGCGAAAATCAAAATTTTGATAATTTAAGCATGTAATACCATACTTTTACCCAACAAGCTGCACAATTTAAGTGTCATTCATGTAACATAAATGGTGCAAGATGAGTTATGTACACTGGGCATCATATGGAAAAAAATAGTCCTTATAATTAAACATTGTAAAAGTTCTTTTGAATACAAATATAATATAAAATATAATAAATCAAAATATAAAAATATAGAAAACATAAAAATTGTGTATAAATGTTTATTACCAATAGATCCATGAAGAATATGCAAAATAATATGGCATAGGCTAAATAGGAAACTGACTGTTTTGTACAAGCATAAATAACAACAGACGTGTGATGTGAAATGCAAACTGTTCAGACCAGCATTCTGCCAAATAATATATTAATTTTAGCCATATTTCTATTTTACCATTTTACTTAATTAGCCATATGAATACCAAAAAGTTCCTTTAAAAGCATTATAAGCAAAAAAGCAACATATTTTGCCTTGTTTGTTCCATTTATTTTCCCGATGACCCTGTCAGAACAGAATTACACTAGTTGAGAACAACAGTGGCAATTTAGGATTTCGTAGCTAGGCTTAATTGTTCTGCACTACCAAGGCTCAGCCCTTTTCACACAAACAAGTGTGCATGTAAGATATTTGTGTGTTAATGTGTTTATATGTGTCTGTTTTAGCCTGTTATTTAACGCCCTAGGCCTGATGAGGACTGCTGATGGGTAGACTTTGCTGCCGCTGATCTGATACTTGTTTTGCGGTAATTAGATTCAGTGAGGAGTGAAGCAAAGCGATTGAGAGATGGAAAGTGTGATCGTGTGTGTTAGAGAGTGGAAAAGAGTGAGAGAGAGAGTCTTGTCAGGTGTTCTTGTGAAGAGTCGGCTCTATTTTTAGAGCTGTCCTCAGTGATGGCTGCTGCTGCAGTATACGCGGCACTGAGACACAAAAGGCCTGCACTTAAAAAAAAGATTTATACCACTATAAACACACACACAAACATGCAACGCTTTCATATTGCTTCAGAAGACTTGGAATATAGTGTACAGGGTTGTATCTATTATGGCTTTTATACTGTCACAACTGTATTCTAAACATGCCCTGTTTTCTTCATATTTATGGTATAACACTGTAGAATGAAAAATCATTTGTATTTCTGCCCTGCTAAACTGGCCGTTAGCATAAATGACAGTTGACAGTTATGACACCAGCTCCGTCATAGCTGTTATGACAGCTATGATAGAGCTGATGGTTTAAACCACACGGATGTTTCAAATGATAACAGCGGAGCGTCGGGTCCAGATGGACGGCTATCAGCCAGGAGCAGTGTACCTTGCAGAAACCTTGCAGCTCTCGTTGTCCTTTGATCTTGCTGTCTTTTCATCCCTCTTTCCTCTCTCACGCTCATATTCAGTCTTCAGCAGTTTTGTTGTAGATTACCATGCGTACATGATAATAGAGGTTGACAGTTAAACCAGTGTGCTGTAAAGTCCCTTCCAGTGACCTTTTAGGTTTATGCCTTAACTTTTATACCTGGATCTTTCTCCAAAGCAAATGGCTTCAGCTTTGCTCTGTTGTGAGTCAAGAGCTGATTCATATTCGGATTCATATATGGGTCATACAACTGATATTTGTGATGTTCGATTCTGTAAGTGGGGCTTATCCTCACATGTTGCATGCAACAACAAACATGCAACACAACTAGTACACTCTGATTGGTCAACAAATGAACTGATTCCTCATTAATTAGTCTCAAACTCATGAGTTATTGATTTGAACCAGTCCTCACTGGTTCAAACCAGACTCACTGAATCAGTCGAAGTGGTTATTCACCTAATAAATGATCTTTTTCTTCTACTTGACTAAAAGAATCATTCATGGAATCGAATCAGAACCAGAATCGTTCATTATTTTTGATTCCCATCCCACAATTTCTATAGAGTCACATATTGTTTACAGAAAGTAACTCATTATTTAGTTGAGATTCTCCCACTCAGTGTTTTATTTAAAACGGACTGAGTACATATGCAGAAAATATGAAAAATTCATATGTGAACTATAGTTTTGATATGTGCATGTTGTAGTAATCACACATCAGAATGCAGTTTCTCTCGTTCTGGAAGAGGGGAAAAACACACTTCCTTCTTTGGGTACTGTTACGTTGACCCTCCACGCCCTCCACAATTACCAGAATGCTACATCTCACTTCACCATTGTTTTTAGACCACCAACTCTTCCTCCTGTGTTATTTCTTTAAGAAAGTCACTTCAACTCTCTCGCTCTAGTAGGAAATCCTCTTCCTGCATCTGTGTTTTGACAGGAAGCATCCAGGATTGAAAGTGCGCCAGTGAAACATGGACACTTTGAACCCTGGCAGGCGTTATGAGAATCAAGCAACACTCATGAGCCAGTCAAGGCACTTTCTCTTCCTCCACAGGATTGAACACCTATGTTGTCTATAGCATTGATCTTTAATTACTCCCATGATAAACATATCCCTCCAAGACATATCAGCTCTGCTTAGCCACATGCTAAGTGAGAAAACACTGTTGCCTTTGGTCAATAAGCTACACAACTACTGTATAATTGGGATGGAATGATTTCTAAAAAAGTCAAAATGTCTTTTAGACTTTTACAAATTCAAAACATGTCAGCTGCTAGAAGCAAATTCTTCTGTCAAATAATAGTTCATTTGATTAACTAATAGAGGCTAGCAACTATCTGCATTTTGCGACAGCTTAAAACACTGCTCATCTCTACACAATATAGATCATCTTTTTTTAATAGATGATATACATCATAATTTAAATGAATCATGTTGTTTAGCAAAAAACAACCATAAATGGCATGCAGTTAACTAGCAGGCTAATGGATTGTATTACTGAATTGAAAAGTTGTTTATTGTGAAAATCAAATTATTTATTGATCATTGGTGTCTTTTGCTGTTTGGAACTACTTTGTCCTTCCCAACGTCACCCTTTAACCCATTGTTAATGCATGGCCTGTCTTGGTTTATTGCTTTAATAACATATAGGTCATTTGAAGTTGCTCTCCTTCTTGTAAGATATAAAGGCTGTGGTCCTTATTGTTATGCATGTGGTGTTCTCTGTCTACAGTCTTAACCAGCCCTAACACTGCATGTTAATTACTGTGCAAGTCATTTAGAAGATTACTCCACGAACTAAGCATCACTATAGACATTTTAATGTAATGAAACAGGTTAATTGAGTTGTTAGTTGGAATGGATCTTATATCACAGTATGAGTAATTATATATCATGAAAACAATATTTATGACTGAATTTAATTATTTGCTCATGACCCTACAGAGGATAAGAGATTTGGAGATAGATGAGTAATTATTTTGTTCATGTAATGGTTTATATTTTTGTGATTTATATTGGATAATAGTGTAAATTGAAATAATTTACAGATAGTATGTCATCTAATTAGATTTTTCTTTGGCAATTTAATGGACACAGATTAAAAACAGATTCTAATCATGCTGTACATGAGTTTAAATCAAAAGAATAACAAGCTCTTTCTTGTCTTGACTTGTTTGGGACACATTTTGCTTTGTATTTTCTTTTCTTCATGTTTCTTCACCATGCTCACACGTAAATAATGTAAAGAAGTCCTGCCCACTTTAGCCAATTAAATATACTGTATATTAGGGATGTGCATCTCTATAACTGAGGCCGATGCGATGCGCATCTCGATGCATAGCCAACAATACGATACATTAAAGATACATATGAAGCAGCTACCAGTGCAATCTGATTTCGATTCATTTAAACACAATTCAATTCAATGCAATACGATGCAATGGAAAAAATATGATACTATGCAATTCGCTATGGTATTGTTTTTATTTCTTTGGTTCAGACAGACAGCAAATCATGAATGAAATTAAGTGCCTTCTGACTTCTAACCCCTCTGTCTCTCATTCATGTGGCAGCAGAGGTGATGAGAAAATGCGCTTGAGAAACAGTTTAGAGAGGAGAAGTCAATTTACATATAAAATATTGGTCACAAATTATTGGTCATTTTCTAAATAATAAAAATATAGCGCATCTCCTAATAATTATATATAAATAAATTGGTTTTTACTGATGCAAATATGTTAGAAACTATGCATCGCAATACAAATGCCAACTAGTATCTGATGCACACTTTTTTAAAATCCATGCACCTCATCGTTACCTTTTATGCCAATGCATCGATGCAAATTGGTGAATCTTACCATCCCTGCTGTATATACCATAGTATGATAAATGCATTTTACCTGGTATAGACCACCCAGACTTATTTATTAGCATTATGTTATACTTGCACTACATTAGATGTGACAACAAAAATTAGTGTTTGCATTTGCTTGTCAGAGTGGCGAGGAGCTTTCTTCATTGTCACACTAGCTGTGGTCTATCCTTCTGAAGAACGAGTGCAGTCTAGCCCTACTGTACTCAAATTTTGAAAAGGTTTGGCATGAAAGGAATGATCCGGAAGAGCTTCAGTCAATGTTAATCCTATCTGTCTGTCTCTCTCTCTCTCCCTCTCTGTGTCTTTCTTTCTCTCTCTCCCACTTCCTCTCATTTCCTCTGCATCCTGACTCCCTCGTGTATAGGTTGGAGAGGGATCTTTGACAGTTGTGCTGCTTTCAGCAGTAGAGGGATAACAGTAGCTTTTCAAAAGGAACTAATATCTCAATTTGTGTTCTGAAAAGCCTCTCATAGCTTTGTAAGAAGCATGGCATACTTTGCCTGCATCATCAGTTCTCAAAACCGCTGGGTTTTCCTTTATTTATTTTTTTTTTTTTGATGGATTGATTCATTGATCAAAACTATCAATAAAGTTAATACACCATACACTATTTCGTATTATTGCATGTCTTGGTGTATTGTGCTTTGATTGGCCTTAGAGCTAAATGCTAAATAGAGATTGCACCGATTGACCAGCCAGTGATCGGAATCGGACGATTTTTCGCATGACCGGCCTGGATTGGTGACCGGCCAGTCAGTCTCACGTGTCGCCGATCCCGAGCCGATCCTTGATGTCACAGCCACGCGCACACACACAGTCGCGTGTAAACACGTTGTTTCGCGTGAGAATGATTCTAATTTTGATTGCATTCAGTGTAAACGGTGACTGATAATGTATTTATGTCGTGCCAGATGAGGCTTGCACAGCCCGAGTGAGCGTGTGAGAGACAGCACACACAAAATAACTCACATAAATTTATAGATGCATACTGCGGTAGAAGAAGAAAAGATATTTTCAATATATGATTAGATAAGCAACATTATACGCCCATGATGTTTCCCCGAATATCAATCAACACAATTGCAACGTGACACTGATTTTATACAATAGTATTTAAATAAGCAAGAAGTTAAAATTAAGTGACTTAGATTTTAGACAAAATATTGACTGATTTTGCTCCATTTCGCTGACGAAAATAGTTCCGATCAAAGCCACAGCAGAACTGTTGAGTGTCTCCGAGCAACACAGCGGTGTTTTGTTACTGAATGAATCCACGTTTTTGAACGAATCGAGTGAGTCAATGATTCAGTGGCCCATTCATAAGGACAGTCACTTGCCTCGTTTCTGAATTAATTGAAACAAAGTAAGAATTTGATGTGAAAGATGACACATTTAATAAGGTTAGGGGGAAAAATGACCATTTATAAACATAGTGGGAAATTACATCTGTTTTGTTATATACAGCAACTCATTTTACATTAGCCATTTCTTCCTCTTTCCAGTCACAGAGCACTTTATTTTGAGAGTTGTTTAAGTGAGACAAAATCTGTAACTTAGTCCAGATTGGGGGAATTGTAATGTTTAATAATTTCTTCTATTAAGTAAATTGAAATTTGCATAGATATTTATTTGTATATGCTGTCAATTATAGTTCTTAGAAAGAAAATCGGCATCGGCAAAAATCGGTATCGGCAGGACACACTTCCAAAAAATCGGAAATCGGAATCGGCCAAGAAAATTGAAATCGGTGCATCTCTAATGCTAAACAAAGCACTATCGATTAGAAACTGTAACAGCTGTCATTTAATGTAACTTGGATGACCACCGACCACCGATAATTGGTCATTTTAAAATCTTCAGCAACAGCTCCATTGTGTTATCTCCAAAAACTGCTTTTTTAAAGGATAATGTTTTTTTCTATTATTTTTGTTATTATGATTATTATATTTTTTAAACAGTTTTTATAGTTTTTTTCTTATTTCTCAAAAAGCATACATCATAGTATCATTGAAATATTATTGTAGTATTTTAGTGTTATTTATTGTAATTTTTGTATATTTTCTTTCATTTTAATTATAGTTTGTCATTTTTACATTTTTTTGTTTATTCATTTTTATTTCAGTTTTAATGTGTTATTTTAGTACCTTAAATTAAAGTGACCTGAAATTAAAAGAAAAATATTGAAATTTTTTTTACAAAATGTGTTTTTCGCCTAGTAATTTCAGCGTTTCAGCATCTCGTTTGCTATCATTAAATTGTATCTCTAGATATCTGTATGTGTTAGCCTATTTTAAATCTATGTCAGTTGAGCACTAAACAGCCAGATTATTATGTACCTTAATCTAAAACCTATTTGCTCACTTCATTCTTCAAACATATTTATTCTGTCTTCATGAACATGGATGCTCTTTGTTGTTTCTCATGAAGCGGAGGCTGCTTGACCCACTCTCAACCTTTCCATAATGAGCATCTGTTGTTCCTGAAATGCACTCTGGGTGATCCTGAGCCGTCCCTTGATGTGACCCTGTTACCACAGTGACGTAATGACGCTCTATTTTCTATGATGATTGGTTGTTACTCTAACGACGGGACGTGGCAGCACCTGAGCTTGTTTTTGTCAGGCATTACGTCATTGGGGATGATGTCATCAGGGGGTTGTTTTGGTCCCTGTGCATAGCTGGATGGCATCCAAAATTTCAATCTGTATCTTCACGCCCACATCGCCTCTGTAAGCACAAACGTGCAAGCTGGCTGTTTCTATTTGATATGGTATGTCTAAGCATAATGCTAAAAGCCTTTATCACTTTATTGCATATAATTAGCATTTCATTATATTAAATTGGTATAGAGCCTTTGATGCAGCCATTAACAGCACATTTTAATGGAAATATATTTTCTTGAGCAATTATTCCTTTTAATGTTGACTGGATTTTTTAAAGGCTGTTTTTACTATTAGGTTTATTATTTATTACTTTTTACTTTTATTTATATATTATTGATATTTTATATTTAAATCATATTGACATATATGCCTTTTCCATTAGTGTTATATATAGATATTTGCATAAGTCATCTGATTGGCTGTCTGTTGGCCTGTTGCCCTGTTTAATGCATTGTTCATATTTTTCTTTGTTATTCAAATTCTCATTATCATATAGTGTCTGTCCAGGGCACAGCTAGATATTACAGCTCACCTCTCTGTGAAACAATGAGCGCTTTATACCAGATGGACAGATGACTGATTGATTGAATGATAACATTTACTGTACGTATTTATTTTGACTGACAGAAAGAGAGATGGACCTTTAGAGAAGAGAGCGTGTGTGTGTGTGTGTGTGTGTGTGAGGGGTGAGCTCACTTCCGTCATCACAAACCTAAAGGGTCGTGTGTGGGCGGGGCTGTCAGTGTCCCAGAGGGGGTAACCAGAGAGTGTGTGTGTGTGTGTGTTTGGTGGGGGGTGGAGAGTGAATTGGCAGCGTTGTCATAGTAACACAGAGGATGTCAGAGAGCCACGTGCTCTGCGCTTCTGTCGTCTGCTCCCGTCTTCCATCTCTCCGTCTCTCTGTCTATTTTTCTTCCTCTCACACTCTCCCGCCCAAACCGACCAGGAAATGGCTCTCCTCCGCGGTTGCCATGCCAACTGCCTGCAGCCCTGGTGGTGAGCGGAGGGGAGCGTGATAATGACATTACTCTCGCTGGGCTAACTGTGCTCATCCTTCATTTCTCTTGCATTTCTCTTGTCTTTCCATCCCTCTCTTCCTCTCTGCCCCCCCCCCCACCACCATTCAACTCTCTCTCATCCTCTCTTATTTCCATATCTGCACCTCACCCGTTGCATGCTCTTTTATTCTCATTTTCTCATTAGCACTCTCTTGTTCTCTTGCAGTGAGTGTGTGAGTGAGTATATGGGTAATTCATGTCAAATTCTAAGTTGACCGTCCTGCTTAAAGGGAGAGTTCATCCAAAAATGAACATTTTGTCATCATTTACTCACCCTCACTTCGTTCCAAACCTGTATGAGTTTCTTTATAGCAACAAATATTACAGAAACAAACATTACATTTCCCAGTGAAAATTGAAGTGTGATTTGAGTGTCTTTTTTTTTTTTTTTTTTTTTAATTAGCCATTAAGCTTTAGCTGCATTTTTATTGCAGAGAGCATGTGATTGGACAAAAAATTGTAGCGCAAGATGATGTCATCAGTATTTTTAGTTTATTCAACTGAGAGAGAAACACTGCTGAAAGATAATTTTGTCAGCTTATAGGAGTAAAATAACATAAAAATGGCCGTTTAGGCTGTTTAAAAAGGCAAAAAGATGATTTAAAAGAAACAATAAGCAGTAACAGAACCTAACTTTCCCTTATACATGCATATAAACGTTAACCCTGAAGATGATTAACCATGTTATGCGTCAACTACCCATATGTGTGTTGTATGTGTGTAGTATAGCAGTCACCAGTGGCGCTCTTTCAACCTCAGTGAGGGAGGGAGGAGGTTCCTATTCAAAGTAGGGATGCATCGATCCGATACTCAGGATCGGTATCGGCTCCGATACGGTAATTTTCTGCGGATCGGGTATCGGTCAGACGAAACCGATCCAAATCCGATATTGTGCGTATACTATTCTGTGTTATTGTTGAGCCCCACAAAAGGCACAAAAACATTATAAAGCACCATAAAGTTTTCATGCACTATATTTGAAGTGTTCTGAAGCTGTTCCATAGTTTAATCTGAGGTACAGATGAATATTTAAGTCAAGTTCAGGTAAACTCTTCTCTCCGCCGCGTCTGTCTGTCATCCTCCAGTCAGCATTCAAACTGCGTGTTGCGTTCGGTTACTACAGTCAAACTCTTTTCAAGAGCGCACAGTAACTGAGGTTTAAAACTGTTAAAAGAAAAGGCTTAATAAACTAACGCACAGATTTAATACACTACGCATCAATATCTTTTCCCTTTGTACTTTGAACTTTTCTGTGCAGACTGCGTGCTGTGACTCCGTGTCGCTTCAAGCACATCATTCTGCGCAAGGAATGTGCATAAGCGTTTTGTGCCGCTCTGTATTGGAACCTTTCGTACTTTTGCGCAATGAAAGATTATTAATAGTCTTTCTTGTTCTGTCCTATCTATCTTGCTGCCTTCGTTACTGTGCTATAGATTTAAAAGAAATGTCTTTTAATTTTATAGTAGCCTATATATTTATATATAAATGTATTTGCTTGTTTTTTCATGAATGTATTTTACAACAATACAAAGATCAGTGTGTACCATTTTACCAGATTTAGCCTACACTTATTCACTTTTATTTGTAAATAAAAATGTTTCACTAGGTTTTATAAAATAATTGCGCACCCATGATTTTTCGAGAGTATCTTTTGCTGCTGAATTATCCACTAACCTAGTTTAGAATAGTATTTTTGTCATAGATTGATTATATATTTTTTCATTTGTTATTTTTCATTAAAATGAAGTTATCTATATGTAGTAGATTGTGTTTAACACACAAAAGAGTGACGATCAGGTCAACACACAGAAGTATAGAAATTCTACATTGATTTTTAAAAAAAAAACTGCGCTGGAATCGGATTGGATCGGTATTGGCAGATACTCAGAATTTTCGGGATCGGATCGGTTCTGAAAAAATGGTATCATTGCATCCTTAATTCAAAGCCCCCTCTCTTCCTCCCCCTCCACACACACACACTCTCTCTTACACACTCACACACCCCCCTGCTTTGGACACAAATGAACCGAGAGTGTTTAACAAAGACAGCCTGGATGCGTGAGGTTGGTTCTCTGGTCACAGCCTCGGCTAACGGTGCATAAAGCCGTTCGTGTGGAGACGAGAGAGACAGAGGATGGAGTGGGAGTGAAAGTGCTGTCAGCCATTTTTGCCTTTTTTTCCCTCATTTTTTACAACGCCCTCGATCGGCATTGGTCGTCACTGGTGGGAGAGTCTTACCTAATTACCTGAAACAGAGGATTCGGTTTTTGCTAGTCCCTGCTTGGATTTCTCATCCTTTTGCACTGTTTTTTTTTTCCTTTCTTCCCTTTTTTTGTGGACCTAGTGGACAGACAGATGCCGTGCGCACCTGAAAAGGAAAAACGTTGATTTTTTTTTTTTTTTTCTTTTTTTGGAGTGGGGACCGTGTTGTTCGAATCCAGCGCATTATCTCCGGCGAACATACTCTCTCCCCCTCCTTCCCCGGGAAAGATTCTCCTCTTCTCCCCTGCAGGAGGGGGGAGAAAAGACGGGAGACAGGGGAAGACTCATTGGAGGGGGGAGAGAGGGAAAGATTAGTGGGAACCAGCAGGATGCTTAAATTTCACCCTGGCTCTGCACCTCCATTATGAAGCCATTAGTTAGTGGTGGCGGCCATGGAGTCTCCAGCCAGGCTGATAAAAGCCCCGTAAGTATCGACCCTACATTGCTAGCTCTCTCTCCTCCTCAAAATACTACCAGCATTCGCTCATCAGATTAGCCTGATGTGCCGAACATGGTCAGGATGGACGGGAACAGCGTTAGATGCGTTGAAAGGCTAACATTACTTTCACTGCAGAGAGCTAAATGAGATTTATATGATTTTAAAAGGCGTATTTCTGTCTCAAACAACGTTTTTGCTATTTAATTGCATATATGCAGATTTGTTGTAATTGACTTTTCATGCAAGTCTAGTGTAGTGCTGTGTTTTATCGCTCGACTCTGTGGAATCATGTATTTACGAAAGGTTGTCGAGTGCCACGACCTCATTCATCCGCTGCTAGTGTAATGTGTGTCAGTGTGTGAAGGCGGCCATGTGCACATCGCCCCCCCGTCACCCCGCACGCTCAGACGTGTGTGTACTGGATGATGAAATGGCCAAGATCGCCTTTGGCTTGTCACAGCTCTCGGGAATCAGTACAAATGAGATTTAAATGGCTTTATGATGACTGTGTGTGAGCGTTTGTGTGTGGGAGGAGTTATGAGATCGCTGAACGATGCTGTCAGCTCAATATATGTTGCGTTTCATAAAGACCGAAAGCATCTTTGAACGCCTCGATGCTTGTTCACGTATGTGTGTGTGTACGCGAGTGAATGAGTGATCACCTTCGGTGGTGTTTGCACACGGGCGGCATCAGAAAGCGATCAGCGCCGGACTGCTGAGTGGAATGATGAGCACTTTTAGCTGTAAATGAATTGATCTTCTGTCAGCCATAATGTGCTAGTGTTCGTTTGGCCTTGTGCAAGCCCTGAAAACATGTGCTGGTGTTCGAACGTCTTCATAGACCCTGACATAACAGTGTTGCTATGCAACAAATACAACAATTCACTGTGCAAGTTGCAGTGATACTGTGAACAGGTGTTTCTGTTCACAGTGTGAAGGCTTGAGCACAACTACAAAAAATGCATTGACCAATCAGATGTCAGAACCGAATTATGTTTTTATATTATTTTCCCCTTAAGGCATGCTAGTTCACTCGGTGGCCATTTTGGTAACTCAACTGGGCAGCTATTGTCTGTCTAGATTTTTTTTTTTTTGTTTTACTGTAAGGGAGGTTTTCCACCATATTGAGCATTTTGATTTCTCCCATTTATTTTTCTACATCTCCTCCTCTCTCATACTTTCTTTGATTCATTTCAGTGCAAAAATGTTATATTAATTTTCCTGCATGCATCATATTTTGTTTTATACCTTTTTGTTTCATGAAGTTGTACAGATATGTCTGCTGTTTACAATAGTAACTTCACTATTGTACACTAGCATTCAAAAGTTGGAGGGCGGTAAGACTTTTTTCATTAAGTAAGTCTTTTTTGCTCACCAAGGCTGCATTTATTTGATAAATAAAACAGCAAAACAGTAATATAAATATATATGTTATGAATATATAATAGCATATATATTTTTGTGATGACAAAGCTGAATTTTCAGCAGCCATTACTTCAGTCTTTAATGTCAAATGATAATTCAGAAATCATTATAATATATTGGAATATACTGGTGCTCAAGAAACATTTCTTATGATCAGTTTTGTAAATGGCATAATATTATATTCAAAGAGACTGCAAGTGCTTTCAAGCTTTTATGTTGCTAGTATCATACTCTACCTGTTGAGCTGCAGGAATTGTACAAAGTCATATACTTTGCAGTACAAATATTCTTCAAATATAATTTCACCATCTTTCCTCTTTTTGTAAAATAAAGTCCAGTTTTTAATAATATTTTTATGCCAAAAAAAGATATCTATTAATTTGCAATCGCTCCAATGAGAATGTGTGTACAGAGCTCTTTTTGAAGACCTGTAGGACACATGCTGTTTAGCATCATTTAGTTGCATCTTTAAGGAGACCAGTACTTGAAGAGATTAATTGCGGACACTATTTCATCGAATATCAGGAAGTTGTCGTTTTCCTTAGCTGTATTCCCTACATTAGCGTAGTAAATATATTGGCATGTGTTTGAGAGAATATCGGTCCTGTTTAATCTGACGCCCAGCCGAAGCTCTTTAATCTTTTGATCCTCTCAGCTCAGGAAAGCGAGAGGCCCCAGAGTGATGCTGAGGCTTATGGGATAGGTTTGCAGCTTTGAGTCCTCCAGCGTCAGCCCTTTTCTTATAATGTCACACCTTTCGCTTTGACAGACATGAGCTCATCACGCATATAAGTTCACACATCCACACCTCAAATGCTAAACAGCAGGTAGGGCTTTGTTAGAAACAAGTATGCATGCAATTGTGCATAAAAATAAGCTAAAGCAATTTTTGATAGCACTCTTGTCTGGCTATGTAGGTCATTAAGACTGCAGTATCTTTTTTGGACTTGCTTTTGACCCACAGACATTTTAAAGAGGAAGGATCCAGTTAAATCTGTGACCCTATAGCATTTTTTAACCTTGCGTTGCGTACAGATAAGTGTGAAAGGTCAGTGTTGCGTTAAGCCCATTCATTTATTTACAAACTCCCCCAGAGGCATCACAAGAGTGATATTTGGGACCCCTGTGAGTGTAGCGTGCTGTCTGTGACCTGTGCGCTGTTTGACTAAAAGCCTCTTGGGTTAATTGACTGAGGCCTGCCCTAAATTGTGTGGTAGGAGAGTTAAGTCTTTATTATGTGCAACAGTGACATGAAAAGGGCACTTAAAGGACAGGAGCGGACCCCTGGGTGGGCACGGGAGGCAGGCAGGATATTGCTATTGACACATGTATATCGACTGCTGTCGCTACCAACATTTTGTCTAAATGATGTCTTTGCATACCAAAGATGTATGTAGACTCAAAACGGGCTGGGCTGTTGCTGATAACATTTTTGGTCAGTTTTTTAATTTGAGTTTTCATTAATTTTGCCCTGAGGAGTTTATGCTACCATTAATCCCTTGCTAGACTTTTTTCTTTTTTCTGATGAAGAAAATAATAATAAAAAAACACTTTTTAATTTTATCACTCTGCATGATAACTAATGCATGAAAATTTTGTTGTGTGTGTGTGTATATATATATATATATATATATATATATATATATACTTTTTTTTTTTTGAACAGTCATTTATATTGCAACGAAACTAAAAGTAATGATAACCTAAAGTTCAGTAAGCGAGTTCAGTGTTGAGTCATAAGTTTGTGCAGTGAAGGATTCGTCAGATTGATCAAAACTGGTACCTTCTGAGTTTGAGAGTGTTTTTGAATGATTCATTAGATTATCCGGTTCATAAGTGTCATTTGATACGAGGATAAGTCAATGGAATGATGTGTTGTCTTGTCATTTTTTTGCAGTGCACAGCCTCGTTACATTCAGTTCGGCATGCAAACTCACATTTACAAATATATGGGTAAAATCTAATTTTCTATATACTGCTTTAATCAGTATATCTCCCACCCCATCTTAGAGAATAAACTTCATTAGTCTTCAATGCTCCATTTCTTGCTCAATGAACCACCTCATAAAATGAACTGTGTATGTTAGCAGGTTGTGTCTTTGGAAGGAGATAATATTTGTGTGTTGCCTGTGGCAGTGAGATTTATGAAAGTGAAACATTTTATAAGAAGATCATACAAAGTTTTGGGAAGATAAATTAAACGTCATGGACAATTTGTGTAATATTTAGGACTTGGAACACTTTGTAATCTTTTATTCTCTTCTTCAGTCATAAGCCGACCCACAGGGACAACTCTGGAGATTCCTGCAGAATTGGAACAGCTGTTGTTGTTGCACAAAGTTCCCCTGCTAACTGTTTTGGCTAATTTAATAATACTCTTAGCACAGTTTAACATTTTACCATGTTTAAATCCATTCTGTGATTTTTCCGGCTCAGAAAATGAGGTGATTGGCCTAAAACATTTCTCCTCTGTCTATCACCATCCTTCTCCTTAGACGTACATTTAAAAATATCAGTCATTTTTCACTTCAAACAAAAATACATTGTCTCTACTTTAAACGATGTATATGAATTTCTGTAGAAAGCTCATGTTATTGTAATGAAGATGCTGTTAAAACACTCAGTGTAGTTGAAATTCCTGTGAAGCATCACGTGCAAATCACCCTCATTTACAAACAAAAAGACACCTTGAAAAATGGCATCGCTCAGTTGCTTCTCTGCTCAGTGTAAGCTGGTAACTGCTTCATTGTTCCCTGCTCATTTCTATGACAGCAGGAAGGAAAGCCCATGTACACTCCTGAGTAGTGAGTTTACTAGCGTGCTGGAGGTTTTGATGGCTCCTTTCTGCAGTGAAAGCGAGAGGAGAGCTGATGTGTGTATCATAGCTGACAGCTCTGTGGCCATCCAAGACTGTTCAGGGAATAGCCTTGAGGAACACGAGCGAAGGGATGTGGAGGGAGGATTGAGGCGCTTTGCTGCTATCACAGCGCCTTTATTTTAAGTGCTGAATGCACCCGCTGACCTGATAGTGTATACTGAACCACATCAGTCTGAATGGGTACTGAGGCTTCAAGAACCCTAATTAAGTATGCTTTTCTTTTTTCTAACTTCAGTTCTGTCTTTCGTTTGTTCTTCCTTTTGTTCTGTCCTTCATTTGTTTGTTTTTTCCTTCTGTCTTTTGTTTGCTTGTTCTTGCGTTCTCATTTGTTTGTAAGTTCTTTTGTACTCTTGCATGTTTATTTTTTGTTGTTCATTCATTTGATCTCTTTTGTTTGTCTGTTCTTTTTTCTTTGTACTTTCATTCTGTCACGTTCTGTTTTTCTGTTGTCTTTGGTCTTTTGTTTTTCATTTGTTTTTTTTTTCACTCTTGTTCATTTGTTTGTTCCATTTTTCATTTGATTTTTCTACATTCTCTTTCTTTCTTTTCTCCATTCTCTTTTCTGTTTTTAATATTAAATTTAAAAACGAATGATCGGAAGATACCCTGATTGTGTATCTTTTGGTCATTTGATTTTCTACTTAAAAAGAAATAAAGAAAAATGAGAAACGGTTTGATTTTCATTTTTTCATTTAGTTTAAGAAATGGAAAAATGAAAATTTAGTTGGATTTTTTTGTATTTTTGTTCATGGGAAAAAATCAGATAATGCCTTAATAGCAATCAGGGATGGTCCGTAATCAGGGTATCTTCCGATCATTCGTTTTTTAATTTAATATTAAAACAGAAAAATAAGAAAACGGTTCCTTTTTTCGTTTTTCAATTTTTCAAAAAAATGAAAAAACAAAAATTATGCTTGATTTTCCATTTTTACATTCAGGGCTAGAAAATGAATAAACAGCTTGAATTTTCTGCACGTAGGCGGTAATAAAACGCCCCTTTCCGATGTTTGGTCAACCAAACATTAAACCTTGCCGTTATTAGTTCCTGCTGTTACAGTTGTATGCATTCTTAACACGTTTATTGCAACTATATTTCATCACTTTCTCATCAAACAACCAGACTAACAAATGGCTAACGGCTAACATTACCCCTAAAATATAACAATGAAAAAATAAATAAAAATAGAATAATAGACCATATACTACACTGATATGCAATAATGTCATATCTTTACATATCTATATCATTTCAACTTCATCTCTTGTCCAAAACTCAGCTCAATAAAACAGGCGATGTGCCAAAGATGTAGGCTACGGGGTAGCTGTGAGTGCAGATGTGAATTAATTAATATTAAGCTATGAGAAAATAATAACATAATTTTTTAAATAAATTATTACTCGCGCAGGTTGTCGAAATTATGCCCATACAGAAGTAAGTCGTCTATAGGCTCTGCCCCAGTACGGGCTATTCGTTTTTCTCAGATTTTTCTTTCTAGGTCTTTCTAGGTTTCTTTCGTCTCGTCTTTTTCCTTTATTTTGTTAATTGTGTATAATAGTTCTCTTTCATTTGTCCCATACTTTGTTCTTTCCTTTGCCATGTTGTACATTTTTGTATTTCTTTCATTATGTATTTTAATTACTCTGTCCTTTTACTCTTTCTTTCATTCTTTCATTCTTTCTTTCTTTCTTTCTCTCTCATTTTTTCCATCTTCCGTCCTCTTATGTTGTCTCTCGCCTTTTAGGTGTAAATAGCCCCAATTAATATGGCTGAACTGCCATGGCAATAGATTAAAATAATGAATTTGTGTATGTGAGGAGGAATATTCATCAACTCATTAGTGTGTTAACACACCTTTAGCCTCACAGCACACCAAACAGCAGGCCTCCATTCCCCCGTTACTGCACCAGTATTGGTGCAGATGGTGTCTTGCAAATATATAGTTTTCCTTATCTGCTTTTATTCCATCTATAAGGTTGTTTTCTCTCCGTTCAAGCTCTCCCGTCTCCCGGGAGAATTGACTGCATTTCCGGCATGTATATGATTATGGGAGTGGAAATTAGGTCAGATGCATTTTGTATGAAAGCTATACTCAGCCACAGCTGGCTGAAGACATCCAATAGCCCCCCAAAAAAAGCAATTTCACTCGTGAACACACATACACACACGAGCACACACGCAGACACAATCAGGAGCCGATTGAAAGAGCTTTATCGGAATGTGGCCGTGTGTGTGTGTGCGCGTGTGGGATGTGTGCACCCTAATATTAGCTGAAATTGGTTCTTAGCTCCTTATCTTAGTGCTGTTGTCAGAGCCTTTCCTCTTGGACAAGCCCCCACACACGCACGCTTTGCTCTTGCAGCCGCACCCCTTCAAATATGTACAGAGCGTCGCCACAAAAGAGCTGCTTGCTTACACTGAACCAGAGGAAATAAACATGCCACATGCATATCTTGTAGCCACTATGCAGTGTCTTTCTTTCATTAATTATTAGGTATTTGTTTTCCTAATGATTGTTTTTGTGTAGATACGGACCAGCCTTGTTCTTGCTGTAAGCCAAGACAGTACACCAGTGCCAGGGCTGTCTTGCATTAGAAATATAATTAGAAATTTCATTTTCTCTACAGCTTCAGTCCAGATTTAGCTTCTGGGAATCAACGTATAAGCAGACTTAATGGCAGGCTTGTGGAAAATATACAGGACTGTGGAAAATATGAGTCTTTTAGCTGTTCGTATGGCTTATATATTCCAAGTCTTTTGAGGTCATAGGATGGCTTTGTGTGAGAAACCACTTGTCAACACCCATTAGCATTAGCAAATGAGCTGTGCTATTCTGTTGAAGGAAAATCGGGAAACCCCGCATTAAATGTGATTGATCTAACTGACATTTTGTTGCATTTAATGAAACTGTGGGTGGTGTGGAGGGGAAAACTTCCCCTGTTTAAGATATTGTATGGTCGTGTTTTAGCTCTAATAAAGTACTGAATGTCTCTGAGGCCTGGTTTCACCAAAAAATTCTTGAGAGGAGTCATATCAGAAACATCAGACTGCAGGTGTGATGAATAAATGATAGTATAGTGGACTGCAGGTTTCCACAAAACTGACATTACTTTGAACTTTAGCAGAAAAGACAAACTGCAATCCGTGGCATTTAGAAGTCCAATGAGTTCAAATAAGAGCTTTCTTGCTTTTAGACTGTATTTGTTTGCTTTAAGGCCATGTATATGATCAAAAAGTTGGGTAAATTAACAGATATGCTACTGATTAACTGTCATGGTTATTAGCTGTATTGCAGGTTGCATATGGGTCATTATGGTCAAATGTACATCCTGATGCTATGTTTATTTGTCTCCATATGCAGCTGCCGGCAGACTTCAGCAGATTGCACCTGGCAGACGGGATTCACCCCCAGGTGGCACACGTTTCCTCCAGCCACTCAGGATGTAGCATCACCAGTGATTCTGGGAGCAGCAGCCTGTCGGACATTTACCAGGTAACAACACCTAGTCTTTGGACAACGTAGTAGTAGCAGCTTTGTGACAATGCCATCACAATGTGACACATACTTTATGATCTGAACTGACAGCAGTCAACAGTTTTTACTCTTTTATGCTGCAATGACTAATACAGCTAGGAATAATAAAGTAATAGTTTACTCAAAAAACAGCTTCATTTCTTGGCTCTCAAGTTGTTCTTTGTAACCCAAAAGGAGAAGTTTTGAACAATCTCACTGAGATAGATACACTCTAGACACTTTAAGATAGATAGATAGATAGATAGATAGATAGATAGATAGATAGATACAGTAAAAACAGTAATATTTTGACAAATTGTAAAATTTATTAGCAATTTAAAATAATTGCTATTAAAATGTTCTCATATGTTAAAATGTAATATATTCCTTTGATGGCAAAGCTGTATTTCAGCATCATTAATCCAGTCTTCAGTGTCACATGATTCTTCAGAAATCATTCTAATTTGCTGATTTGGTGCTCAGTAATATTTCGTATTACTGTCAATGTTGTGCTTTTCAGGATTCTTTGATGAACAGAAAGTTCAGTAGTACTTATTTGAAATAAATGAATATTATAAATGTCTTTACTGTCATTTTTGATTAATGTATCCTTGTTGAATAAAACTATCAATGTATTTCAAACAAATATAAATATGAAACAACGCTGAATTTAGATTTTTTGGTTAACCATTTCTTTAATGTGCATGCAAATTTATTCATTTATTACATTTTATCGTTCATTTGGCAGATGCTTTTATCCAAATCTTCTTATTCAAGTGCATTCAAGGTACATATTTTATCAGTATGCATGTTCCCTGGTAATCAAACCCAACACTTCTGTCACTAAACATTTGTCACTATAACTAAACCTGAGCCAACGACGTGTGAAACTGAGCCAATGAGATTAAAACAGAAGAACCCCATTTCCATTATATATCTGTGCCAGTCTGTAAAATGTGTATGTTTGCCTCCATTAATCTTATTAATAGTGTTTGGCTTGGTATTTGCCTGGCTGTTTAATTGATTTCCTTGTGTGATGTGTTTGCGGATTAAAGATGTTTTTCGGCAGGGCGTGTGCAAAGGTGTCTGGGACATAATTCAGTTTATGCAGTGTCTGTGATCCTGGCCTTATGGCCATCTGTTAAAGGCTCATTAACAGCTGGACAGTGTCGTCATGAAAAGAGGTTGTGATCTCCCTGCTCTTCCCCTCACTTTACTGCATTTCTCCTCACCTCTCCCTGCGATCCATGGCTCGTAAAACGAACAGGCTGAGTGGAATGTTGTCAGCGTAAAATGGATGATTTAAAATCTAAATTCTGATTGCATGTGTTTGAAGCTATTGAAGCTGCACATTATTTTATTCATGTGTCTGCCTACAGTTAAGCTAATTAACTGCTGTATATAGTTTATTTAAGATTTGTTCATTCTAATTGTTTTTAATACAGTTTATAATTTATTGAACATTAGTGTCTTTTATCATGTTACCAATTAATAAAACCAATAAGGCAGAAACTTTCGTGCATCATGCCTAAGAACATCCCATACCCGTGGCAAAATTACTGCAATGCACAGGCTCTTGTGACTTGTTCATTTGTTCAAAAATACAGTAAAAACAGTAATGTTGTTGAATATTAATGCATCTTAAAATAGCTTTCAGTATATTTTAAATTGTAATTTATTCCTGTGGTGGCAAAGCTGATTTCTCACATATCTTTGAGAAATCATTCTAATCATTGTAATCATTCTGATTTGCTGCTCAGGAAACATTTCTTATTATTATCAGTAATTAAAATAGTTCTACGTTTTTCAAGATTCTTTGATGAATAGAACGTTTATGTAAATTAATCTTAAAGTTTTGGTGCAAAAAATACATTTTGACTTTTTTTTTTTTTTTTTTTTAATTATTATTTGCCAGTCAAAGTCTGTCTAAAGTTTGTTTGTTAATTTAACATTTCCCTGAATTTAAATTGATGATTTAGAATTACTCACAAAAATATACAATAGAAGCATTTAGTAGCACTAGCACTAGTCTCATTTTTGGACACCACTCTATGTGAGTATCTTATAGTACTTTTTTGTTAAGAGTAATGGCCGACATTCTCAATGTGGGTATCAAAGCGGTCACTTTTTTTTTTTTTTTTTTTATTTATTTTTTTTTTTTTAACATTTGAATAAATAATGATACAGGTTCTTCAGGGAGGCTTGAAAGCATTGATCCAAGAATAGCCCTGTTAAAAAATTAATGTTCCCTTCACGCTCATCTTAGCCGCCCAAACAGTGCTATAGATCGCACCAGATATGGGAGTTTGAAAGATAAATCAGTACCTTCATCGGCTACGACAGTCTCTAAGTTTGTCTTCACTGATTAGCTCTTAAATGGTTTTCATAAGGGAAGCCAGCTCAACTCTACCTGCCTCATTGGTGGTGTTTGATTCTCGTTAAAGTACAGCAGTGAAACTTTTTGATTGTTGGTTTATCAAGATGTGACTTTAGTGTGATACGTTTGGTTTCTTCCAGCCTATCTGCCAGAGACCTAATGATATGATAAGTGAGTCATCAACCTAACGGTGTCTGGATGAAAATGTGATGTAATATAAATCCCAAAAGGTTCCGCTAATGGGTGACTGCTTAGTGTATTGATTTTAAGATTTAGAAACCGCATTAATCAACAGTCATTGACACCTATCCTCAACAAGATTGCTGTTGTTTAAGCACATGGATTTCAGTCGTCATGCACCAGTGACTTACTGCTTTGGGAATGCATATTTAATTCATAGTTAAGAGCAGGGAATACTGGGGTTTCCTGCGATTTGATGGATGCGGCATTTGAGATTGTCTGTCATTGTACAGTAGTTTGTAAATACTGCTCATAGATCTGTTCATGTTTTAACTCCAATCTGATATCTCTGGGACAGATGTGTGCCACGGGGTTATCAGGAATTTAGAGCTCATGGAGGTTTTCACAAGGATTGAGGACCTTAAAGGAACAGTTGACCCAAAATAGAAATTCTGAGTTCATTTACTCATCGTTCCAAACCTGTATGACTTTCTTACATTGAACACAAATAATAGGTAAATAGGTATGAATATAGAGCAAAATAGGTTTGCTCTATTTGTGCAGCTACATTTAGTTGCCACACTTCAAAAATGGCTGCAAAAGAACCAAAAAAATTATTCATATGACTTTCATGCAATTCTCTTTGTGCCATAACACTTTTTTTTTTTTTTTTTGTTGTGAGGAACAACTTAAAATTTCCATGAGTTTAAGTTGATTTTGCAATGAATAGACTCTCCATCATTTCTCCTTTTGTTTTTCTGGGAAATAAAGGTTTGGAATGGCATGACGGTGAGTAAATCATGACAGAATTGTTATTTTTAGGTGATCTGTTCCCACAAGTAGTTTAGACCTCTTGAATAAGGATGCTTATGTGATAGATAGCCCTCCCATTTTTTTATTAGTGCATTTTGCCACCTGCCACACCGCCATCCTCCCCCACTCCCCTGTCCCCACCCTACAAAAAGAGTCCAGCCTCACATCGCCCCGCCCAGTTCGCCCTCTGAGTGGCTGCTTTCAGCACCGTCTGAATATTTGATGAGTAATACAGGTCATTTAAGTCAAAATGACATGCATTTGTGTGAGCCCAGATCGAGGGGCTTAAAAAATTAAAAGTAGCTGGAAGCCTGAGCTCTAAAGATGCGGCTGGGACCCGGCTTCTGCAAGCATTTGGTCAAGGCGACATTGTGGGCAGTTTCAGGGAGGAATAGAGCGTCGCTGGGGCTCCTCAACCAGGTGAGAGCGACTCAGGGTTGGTTGCGACAGGAGATTGTGGTGTACACAACGGGATGGGTGTTTCTTTTGTTTCCTACCTAGTCAGGTTGGACCATATTGCAGTGCTGGGTTGTATTTTCTCAAAAATTGAGTTTAAACATCTGCCTATGTATTATAATTCCCAGAATATATTTTTTTGTTGTTAGCTGTGCTTGTTTGTTTGGTTGATTAATTTTGTTGCTTGCTTTGAATTGTTGTTATACAATAGTGCATGCAGTCATGTGCTCTGCTTCCATTTTCTTCTTAATTCTGAATTAATGGAAAACAACTTGATTTTCTTTAGCCTTGAATCCAAGTCTTGATAATTTTGTCCTTTTTGGTTCTTGTTTCTGAAATATGTTAGATTTTAGGTCTGTGATCAGCTCCAGGGTTAAGGAAACACAGTGACGTACAAATCTGAAACAAAAAATGGCCAAAGTACCTTACTATGATTGACTGAACAAATGTTTCTGACCCACAGGCCACTGAGAGTGAGCCCGGCGACATGGACCTCAGTGGCCTGCCCGAGACAGCCGTTGACTCCGAGGAGGATGACGATGAGGAAGACATCGAACGTGCCTCTGATCCCCTCATGAGTCGAGACATCGTCCGAGACTGCCTGGAAAAAGACCCCATGGATCGAACGGATGATGACATAGGTGAGCGATTTGCTTAAACCATCACACTAGAACATGACGCAAACACCAAAGTTTGCTTGAGGAAGAAAGAGGAGATTCTCGAAAGCAATGAAATAATTTACCAGGAAAGCAAGGCAACAAAAGGTCGGGGAGACTACAAAAGGAAAGCGTGAGGGGGAGACGTGTAGTTTTTTCTAGGTCACTCTCTCAGCCGAGCCTCTTGGAGCGCATTAAAATTTGATTGGCTGAGCCACATCCACAGCTATGCTTCAGTGATGCCGTGCCAAGCACAGGTCATCGAGTACCCAGACAGGCCACGGGCAGGGAACAAAATCCAAAATCTTGTGTCTCCACTCTCCTCGATCTAAACTGAACCACTCTGGGCTTTGGGCAGCACTGTCACACTAGCTAAAGCAAAGTACTTGATTTGGTTGGCCTGTCGAGCTCGGAAAGAAAAACTATTATCTTGCTGGCCAGTTTCAGTAATTCATATCGATTGCAATAAATGGACACAAGAGGTTAAATGTACCATGTTCTGTGCAACGAAATGGCAAGCACACTTGCAGGCATGCTAAGCTGCCAAAAAGAGATAGGCAAGCTTGCCATAAATATGGAAATGGATTCTATGTGAGCACTTTTTGGCCTCTGGACTTTAATGTTGTTAAAACACACTTTTCACACTCTCACTAGTTTATTTAATTTGTCTACTGCCATTGTCCAACACTGTATATATACATATCGAACATGTGGAATTGTCATTTTTCTGTCAGTATTTCTGTCACAGTGTCATTTCTGCCACATCCCACATGATATATTGTATTTAATAACATCTTGTGGTGAAAATGGATTTCTAAGGTTAATGTCACAGCATTCTAAATACACACTTAATTATATTTTGTTTTATTTAATACTTACCAAGTTTTCTGTCCACATTACATGTCTTGAATTTTATCTCAATGACAACTGAGGGACAGTTGTATTTTGGCTAAAAAAGGATAAAGTGAGCAATTAAAGAAAAGATTCACATACTAAATATTAAAGTGGTTTATTTTACTTTATTTCACTTTTTTGTGATTTACATGGTTTATAGTGGTTTGTAAAATGCAGTAATATTTTTATTTTACATTTCATAGTTGAAAATTGAGCATCTGGCAGAGTAAAATAATAAAATCTCTGCATACAACACATAAATCTAGCAAAAACAAATGATAAATAGTTGTGTGACAGTTTTATTTTGACTTCCATATTAAAAAAAAAAGCCTCAAAATCTGTTTGGTTTAATAAACCCCCCTGGGAAGTGTCCATAATTAAAGAAACTATATTCAGTTTAGTTCTTTTTTTACTGTGGAAATGGATTTTGTCATGTATAATATGTCCTGTGTATTGCATAGCAGGATTAGCCGGTTTTCAGAAATAGCTTCGTATTAATAATGCATTTGATGCTTGGTTGCTGTTATTTTTATAGCCATGGAAAGAATGTTTTTCCGTTCTCCATGTGGGAAGAACAAACTGCATCTGATAGAGAGAGCAAATATCAATGAAAGACTTTCAAAGACTCTCATGTATCTCACTTAGTCTTAAATGTGACTTTCACTTATTGTTTCTTACCATGTTTCTTCAGAGCAACTGTTGGAGTTCATGCACCAGCTACCGGCCTTTGCCAACATGACCATGTCTGTAAGGAGGGAGCTTTGTGCTGTCATGGTGTTCGCTGTGGTGGAACGGGCCGGCACAATCGTCCTTAATGATGGCGAAGAGGTCGGTCAGACATTACCCTTTATATGAAGCCTCAGTTTAACCTTTAACCTATATGTGTGGCCTAGTATGTATAGTACATACACTGCACTTTTTCTACACTGATAGCTTTTAGCTTAGCTTTTTACACTAATCCCATTTTAGTTCTTTCTGTAACCCTAATCCTGTCTCTTTTTTAAAGTTATGTCATTCACCTGTAACCTTTCACCAGCTTTCACTTCAGTCTCATGCTAATCTTGATTCTGTGGCTTTGCTTACAAATACTGCCATCCCTCACCTCCCTTTCGTCACAGCCAATCAGCCATTCAGCTTCTGCACTGTTAAACCTGAATGGATGCCAGCATTCAGCATCTTGAGACTACAAGATGCCCGCGGTACAGCGGGAATCACTTATCTCCTTATCTCAGTATTGACATGCCAAAAAGAGCCATTTTCCCCCCTAATGCATCCATATAATTGAAAGCAGGACAGAGCTTGAGGCTTGTACAGTTCAATGTGATGACATGTTCTCCACTGTTATCAATGCTTAAAAAAAGAAAGAAAAAACAGCAGCAGTTAGGTCCCTGTGTACAAGTTTTGTGTTTCAGCACAAAGGCTTATAATACAAACTGACAGTGATTTAAATTGCAATATAACATGAAAAATAAAACATATGTTCTCCGTTGTCTTACTGTTAACTTGTCATTGTACCTTTGTTGTAGCTGGACTCATGGTCTGTGATTCTGAACGGCTCAGTGGAGGTGACGCACCCAGATAGCCGAACGGAAATCCTGTGCATGGGCAACAGCTTCGGTGTGTCCCCCACCATGGAGAAAGAGTACATGAAAGGGGTGATGAAGACCAAGGTGGATGACTGCCAGGTGAGTCAAC
>JAFVLL020040184.1:0-11543 GCA_021397915.2 Tor tambroides | reverse complement strand
TCATTTCTTCAGTGTTGTCACATGAAAAGATATAATAAAATATTTACAAAAATGTGAGGGGTGTACTCACTTCTGTGAGATACTGTATATACATATATAGCTCATAGCTCATCTACTGAACCTGATTTCTTTCTCTGATATGGAGCTGTAATGGATGTTGAGTCTGCATATGTTTCTAAGCTTAAGTTCTTCCACTGGTGCTTGTTCGGCTGTCGTCTGCTGTAACTCTGGGTCGATTTCTTGTACAAACTCTCTGAGTTCTGGAGGCAACCACAATATCTAGGTAAAACACAATATAGTATAGAATTTATAACAAACTTCAAGACCACAATCTACACTTTTTAAACTTTATTTAAGAAAGGGCTCTTAGATTGTTTTATTTATCAAAGTAAACCCCAAAATGTAAAAGTGTAATGTCACACCTGACTGGAATGAATGGATGACTCGTTTTGAATGACATCCAGGATGCGGGATATCCAGGCATCTCTATAAGGGTGACCCCTGGGTGGCCGATACAGATCAAAGATCACTAGTTTCCCATGTTGAGCAGCCAGATCCAGGAGGTCCCTCAGTGTGCACACAGCCTGATTCTGAGCTTGCAAACGCTCATCTGGGCTCAGAGATGAAGCTGTTCCAAAGGGGTCTTGCTGAGCGGGAAATAATAATTATAATACTCTTTGTTTACTGTTAGGTAACAATGAATTTTTCAGGAGTACAAAAAGCATCCTGCAGACTTACAGAGAAGAACCAGGATCCAGCATTGAGACTCTGCAGTTCTGTCCAAGTAAACATGGCAGGTGAGGTGTGTGTCCAGTTTGGGAAGACGTCTTTTACATTAGTTGTTCTGCGTAGGTTCTTATCGTGCATGAGGAAAGGAACTCCATCATAACTGCAGCAAGAGACAAAACAATGTTATAGAGGACTTTTTTGACAGAATAAAGATGCATTATTAATAAAAGTGACCTGATAGTGACATCAGTCTCCAGACCATCGGCTCCAGCTGACAATGCCTTCTTAAAAGACATGTAGGTGTTTTCGGGGGCAAGCTGAGAGAAGATACAACAAAGGATTTACTTCTTTTCAGTCTGAATACGGTACATTGCATGTCTGCTAAATCCATTATGGCCACAGTGTTGATATAATTGTTTAACACAAAAAAACACTTTAATATTCAGAGGTTGGTGCTTGAAACCTAAAAGCCTAAGAAGAATAATGAAGTGTACCATTGGTGCTCCCCTGTGTCCAATTAAAGCAGGAGCTGATCCCAGAGTGCTGCTCTCTTTAATGCAGGGGGAGTACATGCCCAGAGGAACCAGGTACAGAGTCACTAGAACAGTTATATACAGCACCATGATGGCCATCTGTCCTACTGAAACACACACAGGCAGAGAATTCACTGTAAGAATATGCACTTTCTGTGACAAATTGCATAAGGGTGTATATTTCCTTATGGAAAATTCGTAACTCATTCTTACCTCTCATATTGATACGGAAGAGATGCAAGGCTATTGGCCAAGATAATAGAGTCATTAAAACTACACCACCTATGTGCAGATATGGAGCAGTTACCTGGAATGGAGAACATTACATGTCACAGTTATGCGCTCCAATATCAATATTATAAAGGTATATGACAGACATTTGACGGTAAACATGCCTGAAAAGATAAAAGCACAGTCATCCACTCCTTGCTCCATAAATCTGTGAGAACAGATGAGGCCACAATGGAGAGAATCAAAGTCACTGATATCCCAATCTATCAAAAGAAATACCATAAATTCTCAGACTTAGACTTTCAGTTGTTACATAGACAAGATGTGGATGAAATTACCTTGTGACACCAATGCAAATATAACCTCTGGCCTTCTGAGAGAAGACAAACTGCCAGCAGCTGTGAATGTAAACATATTTCTTACCAGCAAATTATCAGATGGACCGTTTAGTAACTTGTTATGGAGACTTTATGCATAAAAGCAAAAGAAAAGCACATTGACATCAATGATACAATAAGTACATTTAATTTGTCACAACGGAGAACATTAATCTATAATAGTGATTTCTTTACTTTGGGGTTTTCTAAGACATAATAAATAAATAAATAAAACTGGTTATGAGAATGAACATTTTTAAAGCACATACCAGCAGAACAGCAACATAAGTGAACAAAAAAACAGCAAGAATCAACAAAACTATGGACCATGGAAACCAGAAACCCAGATTACCAAAATTAAACCTGGAGGCAAAGCAGAAGAAATATTAATTTAGTGTATTTCAGTTAAGTTATGTAAGTTGAGAGATCTTTAAAAAATGAATATGTGCCATTGTTGTTCTGTCTATTCAACTATTAAAGAAATGTTCCGGAATTAAAACAACTTTGTTGAAATAAAATTAACAGTAATGCACAATGGAAGTTGATGAAACATTAAAAATCTATCTTTTATGTATGACACAAACCAGTCAAAATCATTGTAGTCATTCCGAGCTTCACTCCAGAAGTACAGGAACACCAGACTGAGACAAAAGGTCAGAACAATCAGAGCAAAACTGCCACACTCCAGCTGCCAGATAAAAAACAGTTAAGCCTTTTTAAGCCATTATATAACACAAATATCTGGCTTACTCTCATTGCATTTTCAACCTGACCTAAATACTACTATAAAAATCACATATGGGTGTCTAAGGACACAAAACCTCATACAGTAGTAGGGAATTTTTGTGAAGTGTATATTTTTTGCATCAGTGTATATTTGATTTGACTTGCTTAAGTTAACAGATTAATTATAAAAGATCTCAGCATGTGCATAATAAGCTCAAATGAGAACACCTTAGAGCAGCAGAAGTGTCCAGGCTGAGCATGTGTGAGCTGATAACGCCTCCACTGGCAGCCATAGAGTCCAGCTAGACAGGAGACAAAGGGCTGGTGCTCATAACGCTGTAGCAACTTCTGGCGTGCCACTTTCAGCTTACCCAACTTCAGCTGGGTTGGCTCAGTCTGTGTTGTGCCCATAAGCCAGACGAATGAGGATTCTGTCAAACATATAAATAATATAATTACTTTCATCCCTTAATAATTGTACACAGTTTATGTTTAAAGCACTGAGATGATGTTACTAATAATCAGTGTGGTATATTATGTCACTGTGTAATATTGTCTGTGCTTCAGCTATATTTTATGCCTGTGTAGTTTTAATTTGTTGCATTTCATTACATATGTGACCCTGGACCACAAAACCAGTCTTAAGTCGCTGGGGTATATTTGTAGCAATAGCCAAAAATACATTGTATGGGTCAAAATTATCTATTTTTCTTTTATGCCAAAAATCATTAGGATATTAAGTAAAGATCATGTTCCATGAAGATATTTTGTAAATTTCCTACCGTAAATATATTAAAACTTAATTTTTGATTAGTAATATGCATTGCTAAGAACTTCATTTGGACAACTTTAAAGGCAATTTTCTCGGTATTTAGATTTTTTTGCACCCTCAGATTCCAGATTTTCAAATAGTTGTATCTCAGCCAAATATTGTCCTATCATAACAAACCATACATCAATGGAAAGATTATTTATTCTGCTTTCAGATGATGTATAAATCTCAATTTCAAAAAATTGACACTTATGACTGGTTTTGTGGTCCAGGGTCACATATGCAATGCTTACAAATACACATGCTATGGCCCTCATCCTGAAAGAAAAAAAACCTAATAATGATGGAAGTGTACTAAATAATAATCTATAATATACAGTGGTGGCCAAAATTATTAGAACACTAGTATTTTCACCAGCTAAAAATGGTTTTAAGTCAGTTATTTCTATCTTTTGCTATAGTGTGTGAGTAGGAAATATCAGTTTACATTTCCAAACATTCATTTTTCCATTAATTGTAATAATCAGTGAGATTTTTGTTTGCACAAGGAGTCTGACAACAGCTAGTGGTCCACACAGAGATCTGATCTCATCATCATCCAGTCTGTCTGGAATGACATGAAGAAGCAAATTTGCAGGTAGGTTTCTTGAAGCATCTTGGAGACGCTGCCACAATTCTTCTGGATTCAGTCTGTCTCAGTTTGTTCTGTTTCTTCATGTCATTCCTGACAGACTGAATGATGATGAGATCAGATCTCTGTGTGGAGCACTAGCTGTTGTCAGACTCCTTGTGCAAACAAAAATCTCACTGATTATTACAACTAATGGAAAAATGAATGTTTGGAAATGTAAACTGATATTTCCTACTGACACACTACAGCAAAACATAGAAATAACTGACTTAAAAACATTTTTTAGCTGGTGAAAATACTAGTGTTCTAATAATTTTGACCACCACTGTAAATAATAATTGCTATTCGTTCACTGTGGCAGAGAATTGCCTCCTGTTTTCTGGCCCTGGTCAGCATTGGCATTTTTCACTATATGTGACCCTGGACCACAAACCCAGTCTTAAGCAGCACGGGTATATTTGTAGCAATAGCCAAAAATACACTGTATGAGTCAAAATTATCGATTTTTCTTTTATGTTAAAACTAATGATGAGTTACAAAGATCATATTCTAGCTAAGATATTTTACATTTCTACTACATATATATATATATATATATATATATATATATAAGGCAATTTTCTCAGTATTTCGATTTTTTTTGCATCCTCCAGATTCCTGATTTTCAAATAGTTGTATCTCGGCCAAATATTGTCCTATCCTAACAAACTATACATCAATGGAAAGCTTATTTTGCTTTCAGATGATGTATGAATCTCAATTTCAAAAAACTGACCTTTATGACTTATGGTTTTGTGGTCCAGGGTCACATAGTGATGCTTTAATCAACATGTGACTGGAAAGAAGAAGATTACAAATATTGGAGGCACCATTTTTTCAGCCTTTAAACAGAAAAACGTAGCCTATTCACAGAGCGAAGCACAAATGTCCCTCATCCCTCATGTTCATGCACATCACGGTGACATTAGCCAACAAACTTGTTTACTTTACGTAACCGCTCTTAACAGTATGGTTTTCGTGTCAAAATTTTGTCTGTTGGAGCAAAGAATAAACAGCCCAATATCTCACCGAATAACTGAAGCCGGTCGCCGTCACGCCGGTGTCTCTGTCTGTGTGCTGTCCGCTTTTCTCAAGTGAAAGGAAATACCTCTCACAGCTTCTTCACTGATCTGCCAGCCGACGTAACTGTGTGGCGTCGCAGTTATGGGTAACGAGAGCGTGAAAAAATATCGAACTCTAGAGCAGATTTTCATTGAGTGGGTTTGTGTTCCTGCGCTACTGAAGGGCAGCGTTATTATGCTTCAGCTTCTGTTGAATGTAGCTAAATGAATTTGCATAACAAGGGGGGCCGCTTTGCACTTTCAGTGCGCACGTACATTTTTGACTGGTTTGTTTACTAGTCTTGACGAAAATTGCAGAAAACTACTGATATATGATGAATGGAGATACATTTTGAATAAATCGACAAATCGATACGAATAATAAATTTAGCAATGTGCGAAATTTTTAATAAACAAATATACTGGTCTGTTAGGCTATAAGTAAATAGAATGCAACGTAAGAATTTACAACAGTGGAGCCCTAAAATAAAAATATAAACTTCTGAATAACAATAGCAATTATTTGCGCATCCTATAGGCCTATAGCTAAGTCACTGTCAAATGCCACAGGCTACTGGAAGAAGGAAAATTTAAAGGGGTTGGGTTATAAACTGTCTTCAGAGTTCAATGTAGTTCACTGTCAAGAACTCTCGTCCATCCTGTTGGGCAGTTATCCAAGGTACCGCTCTCCACAATCAAGAAGTTTTTAGAATGAGAGAGCTTGCCTTCCCGAACGTTCCGTCCGCCTTCTTTATTTGACATTTTGAACTTGAAGCTCAAGTTTTCTTTCCAAGCAAAGAAGAAGGAAGAAGATACAACAAGAAGATAGGCTAGTTCATTTAACGCACAATCCCCCACCTCATTTACACTGAGCTTGAACAATAAACATACAATAATATGTTCTTGTAGCCTACATAGCCTAAACACAGCTGGAGGATACACAGCTTAGAGTTCAGCATTATAACACTGCTGTAATAAATAGTATAAATTGAGTTTCAAGAATTTGTTACATGTCATGAAGCATTTTTAAATCGATACAAAAAAAATAAACAGAAAAGAAAAATTTTATAGTGTCACTATGGAAAAGCCAGTGTTACAGCAATATGGGTTTAATTATTGGAATTAGTTTATGAAATGCACAGTGTATTACCGTAAAATGGTTATCTGATTCTAGAAGCCTTATGGTAAACGGATAAAAGGTTGAGATCGACATCTAAACTTCACACTGGAATGGTCACACTAGCACAAAAACTCTATAGAGACAGAGCGACACGCGTCATAATCTGAAAACCACGCCCACCGGGGGTGGGGGGCAATCTAACGCTCTCCATTGACTTTGTATTGCGGGAAGCTGCCTCCTTGATATCTCTGATTTATAACAAAAAAACAGAACAATGTCTAAAAGCTGTTGTGTGACGAGGTGTACAGTAAACAAGCTAAAAAAATAAAATAAAAAAAAACTACGTTTTTATAAGCTGTCGACTCCAAAAAACGAGCGTTAAAGGACACAAAAGTATAGCGCAACGTGATATTACGAATCGGCGACAGGAACCATTCATTATTTTTAACCATGTCAAATGATTATTTCACCATGTGAACATGAGAGGAGGAGATATATTGAGAAATGAAATTTTATTGGTCTATGTCAGTGCCCCTTTTCCTTACCTTCCTTTTGTTTGAGACATGATCCGACTGAATGGCCCAACGTGAAATACCCCCACATCTACAACTATTTGTGTCTTTAAACGGTCGTTTTTTGGGGTCGACAGCTTATAAAAACGTAGTTCTGGGTTTTTTAGCTTGTTTACTGTACACCTTATCACACAACAGCTTTTAGGCATTGTTCTGTTTTTTTGTAATATGTCAGAAATGACAAGGAGGCAGCTTCCCGCAATACAAAATCAAGGAGAGCGTTGGATTGTCTTCCCCCGGTATGGGCGTGGCCTAAATGCGCTCCGTCTGTATTCAAAGCCACGCCCACCGAGTCAGCGTTACGTGCTTTAAAGATGGCGGCATGTGTGAGTGTGGGATCTGATGTTTTTATTAGCCTCAAATTTGTGTTTTGAAGCACTGTATTTAAGCAGACGCTAAACGTTAGGTTTCCGTAGATCGCTTAGACTCGCGCTCTCCGTCGATCAGATGTCTGAGGGCAGAGAGACGGGGATGTGATCAGTCACCGCGCTTGGAGAGGTAGAGTTGGTGGCCAGTTTGACTTGCTAAAACTGACAGCTGTAATCAGCTAGCTGTTCACGTACACTTAGAAAGGGCATCGTGAACGAACTATTGAGCAGATGTGACCTGTGCTTCCAACACTACGCAGCCAGCAGGTGCTAGTCAGATCACAGCCTTAGCTGCTCTAGTCATAAGTTTAGAAAGTAAGATTAGGTGCTTTGCCATTGTTAGCAGGTGACCTGTCAGTCACTGAATGCTTCTGGTCCATTAACTACATTAACACCTTACGACCCCATATATAAATCAGTCTTCTGTGTTTAGTAGAGTTTACATTGCTTTAATTTACTTTGTCAACCACCTGCAGCATTTTGAAGCCCGTAAAGCCATTTTAATTAGTTACTCATGGTAGTAGTTTTGACTGGTGGTCTGGACGTCTATCTGAACAGGACAGGATTCGACCCCTGAATGACTGAACATTTTCATTGCGTAATTCATTTTTTGGTTTCTGGTCATTTTTTCCAATATTATTTTGCGGTATTAGAATGCTATCCCGAGCTTTAAGGAAATTCCTTTCCTGTGGAAATCCAATAGTGGCGGGTTTCGCTGGGAGCTATTGTAGTCGTCTGTGTTTTCATCAGACCGCCGTGTGTAAAGTTGCTTCGCAAGCTGAACGTGGCTTCAAACCGGCGAAGGTGGCCGTTGTGACGAAGACCACACGATATGAATTCGAGCAGCAGAGATATCGCTATGCGGGACTGTCGGAGGAGGATCTTAAACAGCTGGTAAGCAGACTTATCTCTGTGCATTGATCAGATACACCGGATTATCTTGTTAAAGTACTTTTAAGGCGGGTGCTGTATTAAAATAGACGTAAAGTCTCTTAAGGTAATGTTAACCACAGACTTGTGACTTTATTTATAGATTCCATCTTTTTGTACTTATTTATAAATTCAAACCCGCTAAAAACCCAAATGAAGGTTGGCCTACAAATTGACGTCACAGTTCTACATTCCGATTGTTCTTTCAGACTTTTTGCATGTAAAAGTGTAATAGCCTTAGATACAATATGCACTCTTTATTGTTATAAATGTTAGGAAAAAATAAGAAATTTAGGGTTAACGTTTCCTTTAAAACACTTGCAAAATGCTCATCATTCAAAATCTGTCCACCAGCGGTGATGTCGTTATAATATTTGCATATTGAAATATGACCCCACTAATTTAGCCCTGGTTTATTTTCCCGTTCTTCCCATAGGGATTTACAAAAAAGGTCTTAATTTAAGAGTTTTAAGCCATGAAGCAACCAGCTATGGGGTGAATTAAAACATTACAAACTTTGATTTTAGGAGCAAAAAGTAGCCTATTACAAACTACAGTCCTATGAAGCACTGCAAATAGCAATCACATTAAAACGATGCAGAAATATTAAACTATTGACATTTACTGCAAAATATATACGTAATACGCATATAAATAGTTAAGCAGTTTGAGTGCTTATGAAAACTGACTGATTGCTGAATTCAGAACCACCCACTTGCATTCTGCATTGTACTTGCTATATTTACAGCTTTTATGGCAGAAATAGTAAGAGTACTTACACTTTTATGCATTTCTAAATTCAGCATATATCATTTGTTACGCTCCATGGGAGTGTACAGGCACGAAAGAGTAATATTGGCACAATTTTGCTTGTTGCGATTCTCTGAATGTTGGAAATTTCTTTGCACAATTATGGTTAATGTATTTTTCACCAAGAATTCCACTCTTCAACATAAGCAAATACCATCGTTTATCTTTAGAATTTATTCCCATATGGAGAAAATTAATTGTAATTTTACTTTGTGGAACCTGACCGTTCCTATCCGAAGAATCTCTCTCTCTCTCTCTCTCCACGCCTTCTCTTGCTTCAGCCCTCCCTCTAACTATGTTTGGATTTACCTAAGATATTTATATTTGGATATTAGATATAAATATTTATATGTATATGTATATATTTAGACGTATTGAAGGGTTTGTAACTTTGGGTTTGTAGGGGTTTGTAACTTTGTAAACTATCATTTAATCTAATAGTTTTGACTACTGTTTTCTTAATTGACAGTGTTATATAGGAAACATATTTCTCAATAAAAGAAGTCACTTCAATATTTTACCTTCCTTTTCTGCTGGTACTATTGTCAGTTCGATCCAGCAGTAAGAAAAATGGGCTTAAGTATTTAAAAGGCCACCAACAATGCCAAGTCCAGCGTCCAAATCCAACTAACACCCCATTATACACAATGTGACAGTGTTTGTTTTTTAAGAAGCAATACACTGTTTATGATATTTAATCTGTCTTGTACTTGTCATCACAGCTTGCCCTGAAAGGATCCAGTTACAATGGGCTTCTGGAGAGACACAATATACACACCTTCAATGTTGGACAGATTGTGGACAGCCTACAGTAAGATGATGATCAGAAATGAAAACTGATCGTATTTGAAGTCATTTTTAAACCATTTCCAAAGCCATCCTTTTATTTTTGTAGGAAAGAAGGGATTGAGGTGCGCATTGTCAAAAGAGGCGAGTATGATGAGGACACAGTACGATGGGCCGATGCCATCATCTCTGCTGGAGGTAAAGCTCAGGCTGTGAATCAGTTGACAAATGAGAAATTTCATGCACTTCTTTTCTCTTTTGTAAAATTCTAACAGACTTGTTTATATCATAGGTGATGGTACTATGCTACTAGTTGCCAGTAAAGTGTATGATAAGAACAAACCTGTATTGGGGGTCAATACAGACCCAGAAAGGTAATAAACTATCCTATAATGAGTTGAAGTTTCTTGTTTGATTTATAAATATATAATGTTTTTGTATATGAAGGTCAGAGGGTCACCTGTGTTTACCTGTGCACTATACAAATGCCTTTTCTGAGGCCTTACAGAAACTCAGGAAGGGTGAGTTCAGGTGAGTACCTCTTGTTTACTGTTGCTTACAGTCACTAGTAATCCAATTTGCAGTCAGTTGTTTTCTTCCATGCCTCTTGCAGAAGTACTCCGCAAAAGTACTTTGCCCTCTTGTAAAGAAGTTCTAGTTCAAGTGAGCAGTTCTTTTTAAAATAGGTTTGATATAGACTCTGTACCCCACAGGAAAGCTAATGTTACTAGCTAATAACTGTTATGGGACAAGGATTGGTTTTCCTCCTGGGGGAGGTGCTTGGCAGCTCAGAAAGCCAAATCCTCCATTAAGCCGTATTCAAAGCTAGGGATGTTTTTTGTTTGTGTGTCAGCAAAGAAATTTGTCCACTACAAGTTAAAATTGAATATAACTGAAGTAAATCTATTAATTCTGATGCTTAGTACTTGACATACAAATAAAAATCCACCCCAGTCAACTTTATAAAATGATTAAATGTTTATATTAATGTTCTATGATGTACCCCTCTATGTCTTTCCTTTCTCTTTTTAAAAAAAAGTAACTATCTTCGCTAGGTGGCAGTGGCGTCAGCGCATCCGTATGTACTTGGAGGGCACCGGGATCAACCCGACTCCAGTGGACCTGCATGAGCTGCAGCTGAGCCTCAAGCAGCACAGCAAGGCGCACCGTATCAGCACAGAGACTCAGAGCAGTAAGAATTATGTTTTTACACATTGCTATCTCAACATAACATCTTCTGAATCTCACAAATAATGTTGAAAAATTTCTAGGTCATTTCACAGTAAAAAGGAGAAAAGATTAATTTTATTACTGTATTACAACAATCAGGCATGTTGTAAAAGAAACATGCTTAATTCCATAAATTATAATATAAATAAGAAAATGTAAATAAAATATTACAATTAAATATTAAATGAAATATAAAAAAGATATAATTAAATATGCTGTGCTTATTTTTATTACTGTATTGCAGTAATGAGTGAGATGTTTTTTTTTGGACATACACTTACATTTTGTAGGAATTAAATTAAATAGTAATTTACCAGACTGAAAAATGGGCTTAATTTTTGCAACAACAAATACGGTGCCCTCCATAAGTATTGGAACAGTAAAAACAAAATTGCTCTGTTGGCTGTGGAGTCAAGACATTTACAAAATATGATTAAAAGATGAATATGAGACAAAACTACAGAATGTCACATTTTATTATTAGCCGTTTCAACACATACATGTTTTACCAAATAAAAAGAACAGCACTTTTAAGAGTTCATCCCACTCATTGATGTGAGCATAAGTATTGGGACAGTTGAACATAAGGCAGATATAAAAGATTAAAAGCTATTATTTAGTTGCAGAT
>JAFVLL020040181.1:0-45059 GCA_021397915.2 Tor tambroides | reverse complement strand
AAATGTGTCTTGTGGAATTTTCCCAGTTTTTTAGAGGGAGAATGTGTTAGGGTAACAGGACTGAGTGAAAACCTGGGGACACGACTAAAATGTGTGTTTTATCCAAAATATTATACATTTATTTTGAAATAAAGGTATTTAAAGCACAGATGGGGTATGGAGGTACACAAAAATGCAAAATAAAAATGTTTTCTGAAGGATTTTAAACATTATATTTCAAGTTAAAATGTAGCATTAGACACCGGGGACGTACAAATGCTATATTTTCAGTGTTTTAGGTAGTTTTTAATAACTTTTTTAATTATATATTTTAAATTTGCAGTTAGATTAATGTTAGTTAACTTTTATGCATGTTTGTACCTATTACTGGGGTAGCTGTGGCCTAATGGATAGAGAGTCAGACTTGTAACCCAAAGGTCGTGGGTTTGAGTCTCAGGTCCGGCAGGGATTGTAGGTGGGGGGAGTGAATAACCAGCACTCTCTCCACCCTCAATACCACGACTGAGGTGAGGCCCTCGAGCAAGAACCGAACCCCCAACTGCTCCCCGGGTGCCACAGCATTGGCTGCCCTCTGCTCCAGGTGTAGGTGTATGTGTGTGTGTATGTTCACTACTGTGTGTGTGCACTTGGATGGGTTAAATGCAGAGCACAAATTCTGAGTATGGGTCACCATACTGGCCACACACCACTTCCCTTTTCCTTTCCTTTCCTTTCCTTTCCTATGCACCCATTCGGTGGAATGGCCCAAACCCCGCGCTGCAAACACCTCTTAAGCACACAGAATAATGCAAGTGGACATTTTCAATTATTTATTTATTTTTGTAATCGTGGCTTTAAACGACTATGTAATCGTGGCATCCATAATCGTAATCATGATTAGAAATCCGATTAATTGTGCAGCCCTAATATGTGCCTCTCATTGCATCTTGTTTAATGCCTTTGTCTATCAGCATAAATGTTTGCCTTTAGTTTTAAAAGGCAAATACTACCCATATTATGTAGAAGGCTTTGAAAATAAACAAAAATCTAAAGGAGAGAGGATTGTTAAAAAAGATTAGCATTGCTAAATGCTAAAAAATCGTTGGTTGCTCTGACAGATCTTTTATCACTCAGTAGACTGACATTTATTCATTAGATGAACTAAAGTTTTTAAGTTGATGGTTGTTAGTTAACTTAAAAAGTTGACTGCGATAGGTTGCCTTGTTTTGAGTTAGGGTCAACTTTTTTTTTTTACAGTGTACAGTTGAAAGCATTCTGAACACGTTTATTGCGACTATATTTCATCACTTTCTCATCAAACAACCAGACTAACAAATGGCTAACGAATAGCGGAAGATACCCTGATTGAGATCCCATAATAATTGAATATATATTTACAATAGTAACAACAAATGATATTTTATTATATGATATGATTAATATCATGTTTTTAAATATGCTGGTTTCATTCTAAAACATGGTGATTATCTAAAAATGGTGAAAAGTCAGCCATTTATTAATTATCATGTTAATTACTGAGCACCTTTAGTCCCAACAGCAGGGGCGCTTTTACCCCAAATACAATACTTTTACATATTCTTTCATTATTTAAAAACTGCTGCTTTAATCATCTTAAACAAAACTGAAAATCATAAAGAAGACCTTTGTCTCAAAATACGTGCATTAATTTTAGCGACTCTCATTTGCTACTTAAATCTACAACATTTTAAAAACATCAAATATTAGCTCAAGTTAGCACAGAATCATCTTTGCGCTGCTGCACGCGATCGAGTCAAAGATCAGACAAATAAACACATGCATCCTGAAAAGAGGATGTTTTGGAAAGTGCTACGCCACGTTTTTGTGCCATCTAGTGGTTTAGAGGAAAATAATATCAAAGGCGCAAAGTGCAAAGGGGGGGGATAAAAATTAAAAAAGGAAAGCAACTATTATATTTCACTTCACATATAACTAGTGACCATTTAAACACTTCTACACTTATAAATAGTAAATAGTAATAGTAAAGACGACATATAGTTTGAGTTTTGTAATGAAATTACAACATGCCACCTTTAGCGAGGCGAAATAGGTTTTCACTCAGCAGCTGTCACTGCAAGATAGTGACCAGCTCCGTTTGTTTGGCCGAGGGAGCAACAGTAACTAAGGGGCGGGGCTTACCGATAGCTCAATTATCTACCAAGCTCTGACAATCTATGGAATATTATATTAACAGAATATCCAAATTTGAATAAAACAATAGGCCTGTACCTTTAGAAACATGGATGTGTCTGTCACTTTAAAGGTATGGTTCACCCAAAACTGAAAATTCTGTCATAATTCACTCAGGTTGTTCCAAACCTGCATAAAGTTCTGTCTTCTGTTACACACAAAAGAAGATGCTTTGAAGAATGTGGGTAACTAAACAGCTGCTGGTCCTCAGTAACTTCTATAGTAGAGAAAAACATACTATCAGGGTCATTGGGGACCAGAAACTGTTTGGTTACCCACATTCTTCAAAGTATCTTCTTTTATGTTCAGCAGAAGACAGAAATTATTACAGGTTTGGAACAACTTGTGGGTTTGTAAACGATGACAAAAATAATAATTTTTGGGTGAACTGTCCCTTTAAGTCCACCGTAAGCAAACTCTTCTCTGCAAACTGCGCGTTCATCATTAGCTGCTGGACAGAGCCACTGATAATGTTCCCATTCAGCCCTTCATCTGGAGAGCCTTGTGCTCAAAGTGCAGGTGTTTAAACCGCGCAGGTTTGTTTAGCGCATGCGCGTGAAAGGGCTTTAACGGCGCGCGATCAGGCCACTCCATCATCGCCATGGAAACAAAGGCGCCAAGATGAGCTTCTCTAACTTCTTATGAAACTGATTTCATTATAATTGCTATCAGCATTATAAATGGGTGCAAAATAATTATTTGTTGATTCAGCTTGTTGCCCTTTCTGAAATACGGGACAAATCGCGTCCCGTATTGATTTGATACGGGACGCATCATTTTACCTTTAAATACGGGACGATTCCGTATTTTAAGGGACGGGTGGCAACCCTAATCATGGGACTCTCCAAACCAGGCAAATTCAAAATCAGATTCCCTAAAATAATAATGTGTTACTGTCAGCAGCATCTGTAATAGTCAGTTCTTGCAGGATGTGTTAGTTCAAATCCTGTTTGACATCATTCTAATGTTAAGTCTTCTAAAAAAGGACTTCATTTTGCAGAACTTCCGCTTTTGCTTCTTGACTTTTCTCTTTCGAAGGTAAAACGCCTCCCAGTTTTCTTCATCTCCTTCCCAAGGAACCCAAGCCCCTCCGTTGCGTCTCGGATCAGCTCTAGGATCTTCTGCAGGGTAGCGCACCGGAACGGCGGTCCGGTTGTAGAACGCTAACCGGGCCAGCAGCTGCTTGACCACGTCTGGCCGACGCTCTGCGAGATCGTAACGCTCATACGGATCGTCTGCCACATTGAAGAGCCACAAGGATTTCTTCGCTTCCGTGTGCCGTTCCAAATTCCACCAAGATTCCGGAAAGTTTCCCAGCATCTGAGGCGGAATCCAGTCTCCATATCCAGGATTTCCGGTCAAGAGCTTCCAGTCTCCGACTCGAACCGCTGCCTGCACGGCCGTATTCCAGATCCCGTATCCGTTTTTTAAAGATCCATGCCTGGCGGCGTTGTAGAGCGGATCGATATTATGTAGGATCTCCAAACGTGGAGACTCCTTCCCGCTACTAATGGTTTCCCACATGTCATATCCATCAAGCCAGTCCATCCGGGAAACGTTCCCTCCTGCGAGTCCTACTAGCGTTGGGTACCAGTCGGTGATGTGAACCAGAGCTTTGCTAACTCTCTTTCTGCGTCTCAACAACGGACTATGGACGAATCCAATGCCACGGACGCCTCCTTCCCAATACGTTCCCTTTCTTCCCCGTAGAGGCCAATTGCTCCCGCCAAAGAGTGGCTGTCCGCCGTTATCTGTAGAAAAGATAATGACGCTGTTCTTATAGTAGCCATACTTTCGGAGCGCGTACGTCACGTTCCTTACCGCCTCATCTACGGCCGAAACCATCCCGGCGTATTTCCGGCGAAACACATTTCCCATTTGTCGATACGGATAGACATATTCCCTCGGTGACTGCAATGGCGTGTGCACGGCTTGGAAAGAGAGGAAAAGGAAAAGAGGCTGGGATGAAGGATCGTGAGCGGCGAGGATTTTTCGGACTCTTTGCGCATACAGATGGGTGGAATAACGCCCTCCCTGACCCCACGCCACACGCTCGCCCTCGTGAAGGTCGTACCCGCAAATTCCCGGCCCGTCACACGACTTGTAGGTGTAATAATCCACGCTGCCTGTCAGAGAGCCGAAGTACGTGTGGAATCCGCGGCGGGTCGGCAGGCAATCGCGCTTGTAGAAGCCCAGGTGCCATTTGCCCACCATGTGAGTGGCATATCCCGCCTCCTGCAGCCGCTGCGGCAATGTCCGGAGGTCAAAGGGCAAACAGCTGGGCTGCCGAGAGCGGATTATCGAGTGCTGGAGACCCGTATGGATCTGATATCTAGAGCAGAAAGGGAAAGGAAAATATCTGGATCAAACACATTTCATCACAAGCACAGACATGGACTGATTGATCACACTGTATTGCCATAGACATCAGAACTGCACATAACTGAATTATTTACTAAGTTCATGTTTATTTTAATCCTTTTGTGCTTTTTGTATGTCTCGTATGCCTTTTAAAGTATACATTTACTGTCATTTTAAATTAATTTATTATTTTCTTCATTTTTTTTTTACTTTTTATTATATTTTGGATCTATTTGAACCTTTTTAAGATCACTATTTTTTATCGGTTTTTATGTACAGCACTTTGAATTGTATGAAATGTGCTTTTAAATGAACTTGCTTTGCCCTGTCTTGACTTTTCCTACCATGGACATTAGTTTTATCACAATTTCCTAACTGTTCCCATTAAATATTTATTGGCTAAAAATACTGCTCTTTTGTCAGTTGTCTGTACATTATATATTATGAAGATGGCCATGCATTTTCATCATCCATTTATCTTTTCCAATAATGCATAGTGCATAATTTTTCCTAACAGGAATGTTTGTTTGACCAAATACACTGTTGTTGATTAAAATTTCCCTAGTTTTAAATGATCTTAATTCAGGTTTTTCACTCCCCATTATGCACAACAATATTCAAATTGCCCATGTCTTTTCCAGTTAAAAAAAAACAAAAACAAAAAAAAACATTTTTCACACACAGTTTCTGATTAAATATTTTAGAGCTTGGCATAACTTTTTTTTTAAAAAAGTGTATTCATAAAATGTATAAAAATGTCCACAGGGTTATAAGATTGCATAAATTTCCATGACTTTTCCAGGACTATATAAATCACACATTTTTTTTATAATTAGGCTACCTCATATATCCATTGCTCAAAGAAAACAAAAACTGTTATTGAGTGATTTCAAATAATGTCTTGGTTAGTTGTTTTAGATTACTTTAAAGGGATATTCCACCCCAAAATGGAAATTTTGACATTAATCACTTACCCCCATGTCGTTCCAAACCCGTAAAGCTTCCTCTACACAGTTTAAGATATTTTGGATGAAAACCGGGAGGCTTGTGACTGTCTCATTGACTGCATAGTAAATCAGTAACGCATGGATACGCTGTTTCCGTTCAAATCAGAGTAAATAAACGGACAATACGTTACTGATGACAGAGAATAGCGTACGCACTTTGCGTCCATCGGATGCTTTTCAAAATGGCGCTACGCTGACACAGAGAGAGAGAGGAGACGAACTGTTGAATAAATATCGTTATTTTTATTTTCTTTGCTTACAAAAAGTATTCTCGTCGCTTCATAAAATTCAGATTGAACCACTGATGGCAGATGGACAATTTTGACGCTGTTTTTATACTTTTATGGACCTTGAGAGCGCAATTTACTATGTAGTCAATGGGACAGGTTTTCATCCAAAATATCTTAAATTGTGTTCCGAGGACAAACGAAGCTTTTACGGGTTTGGAACGACATGGGGGTAACTTTTAAGTGAATACTGACAAAATTTTCATTTTGGGGTGGAGTATCCCTTTAATGCTTGTTTTGAATAATTTTATGTCATCTTGAGGCCCCCTTGCGGGCCCTGGTTATCTGGAACCACTGCCTTAAATGATTCTGACATTGTAAATTGCTTTATTATAACAATATCACCCTTACCAAACGGTACTGTGGTGTACTGTGGTACAGTGATGACAATACCATGGTGCTTTTACCACTTTTTTGGTGCTTTTTACCATTTACCACTCATTACCATATTTATGTAACAAAAATACCAAGTAAACGTCCACAAACATGGTGCAAACAGCTGACTGAAGCGAGTGAGTGAGTGAGTTACCTGCCAGTGATGAACTGGCTGCGGGATGGGGTGCAGATGGGCTGGATGTAGTAGTTCTCCAGCTTTACTCCCTCCGCTGCCAGCTTGTCCAGTGTCGGTGTGTGGATGTCTCTGTTGTGGTAGCCGATGTCGTTGAAGCCCTGATCATCTGTCATGATGAAGATAATGTGCGGACGCGGATGGTTCGGCTGCTCGACCTGGTTCGGACTCGTCCAGTCCTGGGACAGATAGCCCAGACTGAGAAAACTCATCACGGAGAGCGCCTTCAGAGCCGCTGCTGTCATGGCAACGCGTTCAAGCGACTGCACGTGAGGAAAAAATCATGAATGATCGTCTAAACTGCAGGTACGAGCGTAAAGTTTGCGTGAGGAGGCAGAGCAATGTATGTGCGCGGTCTGGCTATGTCTCAAAAACTAGTGAGCTGCCTACCTAGAGCGCTTTTTTTTTCCTGCACGTGCCCAAAACTGCTGCACGCGCCTACAGTGGTCAACAATGTCTATTAGTGAGATTAATACTTTCACAGTATGTTTGCTATTCATGCCGACAAATGCTGCACACACGATGGCACTGGCACCCTATGAAGTGCACAATGCATTTCTGATGTTGCACACCAATATGATGCTCTCTAAAGTACACTGTAAAATAAATAAATAAATAAATAAAAATAATGTGTAGGCTAATTTACGGTTTTAAAAAATTTCTTTACCGGAACGTTACCGTTTTTATACACTTTTAAAGTTTAACAGCCTTAAATGTAGGCTACTATACAAACGTATAGGCTATTAAAATGTTAATATACTAATTTACAAATTATAATTATACTAATTACAATAAACTGACTAAAGATAGCCTACTTTATATTTAATAATATACACAAAGTACCATCATGGTAACAAACATGACACACACAAAAAAAAATTTAAATAGAAAAAAACAGCAATTTCAATGAGAAACCATTAAAATGTAAATTATAATGAAAATGTATTACTTCTAAAATGTAATACTTTTTAAAATAATGCACATTTGACAGAATTTTACTGTAAAATTAAGAAAAAAGTCAGTAGAAAAACGGATAATGTTTTTGCAGAAAATTAATAGTACGATTTCCTTCAACCCTAAAACACTATTTCAAAATAAAACACCTGTGAAAAATCAATATGAAAAATTACTTATATTAACACTATAAGGCTATATTTTTACAGACTTTTCATAGAGTTACATGAAATGTGCCGTACACATGCATTTCAGATTTTCACCATATAAAGTAAGGGAATTTAGCCTTAATCAATTATTGTAGCATTTTCATAGTTTTTCATTATCTTTTTTTACAGCTTATCTTTATCTTATCTTATCTCAGTGTACTACATTTTGTAGTAATCTACATTACTTTGATGCCCAAAAATGCTGTACATAACATTACTCCAAATGTTTTTTTGTTTGTTTGTTTGTTTTTTATACATATGACATTTCTAAGTAAGCAGCTCACTAGGTTTTGGCACATGCAGCCACAGTTCAGCTTTTTCTGCTTTCTAGGATTGAGTCCTCACCGCCCCTTAAATGCAACAAAGAGACGTATTCAAGAGAGATGTCTTCTCTAAGTGTGTGATGTCTTGCCATTGTTTAAACGAACAGCCTATAAAATAAATGCATTACGCCGACGTCTTTCATCTGTGGTTTGGAGCCATTTGCACATAACTGTTGATTTATATTATCATTTATCATCATGGACATATTATGACCTGGCTACAGATGTATAGGAAGTACGATCATTTTTACAACCTGTTTATGGAAGACAGTCTTTAGATTTGCTGTTACTCGTTTGGTCGATGTGTTTTTTATTAATCTCCAAACACAAGCTGAGGCCCCTAAGGATTCCTGCTATTAAAACATGCTGTAGGAGTATTTAGGGGGACCAGGGGTACAAACCGGTCTTGAACAGAGACAGCATTTGTGCGCACAAGAGCTCTTTTATTGGGACTTTGAGCGTTGTTATTATATATGAGCTGGCGCTCACTGGATTCACTGTGTGCACATCACCTGAAGCCACACACACTCCGCTGATAAGATCTGAAAGAGAAACATACGTTTCTGCTCACATCTGTGCCCATTTAGCACTAGTGTCAACATATTGTGCAATGAAGTCAACGTTCTTTGTAAAATAAATGCTAAAAATATGTTGTATGAATGCCAGAATGCTCCAGCCCAACTATCACGTCCTATTGAGAGGAAATCAACATGCCTCGTGTGTCAAATCATACATTTTTAGCATTTTGTTCTTAATAAAAAGTCAAACAACTGGATATTGAGAAAGTGTTTAGGATTAAAGATGTTTTGATTGTGGGTATTGAAGATGAAACTAGAGATGAAAGATGAAACTAAAGTGTTTATAAGAATCTGCACTTGAGTCAACCAGACTGGTCATGAATGAGTCATAATTAAAGGAATAGGTTATCCAAAAATGACAATTTGCAGAAAATTTATTCACCCCCAGGATATCCAAGATGTAGATGTGTTTGTTTCTTCATGAGAACAGATTTGGAGAAATTTAGCATTATATCACTAGCTCACTAATGAATGGAGGAAGAGTTATTATGGATTATGGACATATTTTGGCGATTTAAAGTTAAAAACCTCTTAATGATGGATTTGTTTACAAACATGCAACTTTTCACTTTACAAGATGTTAACTGATGGACTGAAGTCATGTGGATTACTTGTGGATTATTGTGCTGTTTTTATCAGCTGTTTGGACTCTCATTCTGACGGCACCCATTCACTGCAGAGTTTTATATTTGAATTTATAAAGTTAAAATGAAATTGAATTCAACTGATTAAAAGTTTAAAGTTTAACAAAAATAAACAAACAAAAACAACTGCAGTGCAGTGCCAAAGAAATATACTTTATAAGAGTGATTCAAGTTTTCTCTCTTAAAATATTTGGCCATGAAAATATCTTACATGAGTGAGTACACATTACTTTCCCCAAAAACAACAACAGCAAATCCACCTTAAATTTCTCTGATGTCCGTTTTAGCTCAAACCTCGACATTCTGAGTTGCTGCCAAGCTGTTACTATCTTTAATGTTGACTTTGCAGAACAAATGTACACAAACGCTTAGATCTCTCTATTAATAGAACAACTGTTCATGAATCTACATCTGATATTTAAAAAAAAAAGTGAGATATTTTAAAAATCTGGCCTTTATGGGCAGCTTGTACAAATTCCTTTGGTCACAGTCACCTGGTCTGGTTGACTCAGTGATTGTTCTGAGATGAATGTAGACATAACAAATCAAAGTAAATTATCACACACACACACAAAAAAAATTACAATTGATATCTTCTATTTTTGTTATTCTTTACAGGCATGTTGTGGCTTATTGTGTGTTTTTTCTTTTCTTCTTCTTTTTTTTAAATGAATTACCTATATACCTAAAACACATTCAATGTCATGTTTATTACAATAAACTAAAGAAAGTATTAATACATGGGTAAATCTAGAGTTAGATATGCTTTTAAAAGTATTACATATTCAAACATGGCCAGAATGTGCGTGCGTTGAGACACAATGCAAATTGTGAATTCGTCTTCATAAAACTGTAAAACTGTGCATCTTTACACATACTACAGAAATTATATATCAGGACCCATAGAGACCAATTATTAACCTTTATTTATGTCAGCAGCAGTGGAGGGATGAATGATATATAATATATCACAACCTCAAGCTCTCAGTGGATAACAGATTGTTGTTGTGAAACATGTTTTATAATGGCTGTGTGCATAAATTATGTATTGGGATTATACGTTTATAATCTCGCAGAGTGCTTCAACTACTGTTATTGTCACCTCTGAACATGTTAAACACATACTCTTTTGTAACTCCAAATCTGACCCTTTTTTTCTTTCATGGCCTGAGAGAAAGAAAGTGAGAAGATGAAAGGAAATAATTAGAAGAGAAGCCAGCAGAGTCTGAGGAGATGTTGAATTTGGCGTCGCGAGAGTGTTATTAAAAACCCTTCCCCTCATACTAACACTAACTCTATTTAATCATCTACCACTTCCAGTAAAACGGCACACTTTTCATTTTCAAGCTTTCAAAGGATCTCAGGTTCTCATATTTACATATAGTCTGTTCAGAGAGGACTTTTTTTAAACTCTAATTTGGAAATGATTTTTATTTCCTGCTATGAGCAGTTTCTGAAACATGATTGTTTGAAGTCCAGTCATTTGGTTCTGCTTTTATAATCTCTATTCTCAGTCTGGTTTAGAGTATTACAGAGTATTGTGTGGATCTACTGTCACCCTGTCCTGAAAGGGATTTTTGTGCATAAATGACCGATAACATATCTGTTTTCATAGAAGGTAAACAGCCAAGTTGTTATAGATCGAGAGGGGCCAGTAGTGAAAAGTGGGGCGGCTGTTAAGCAGTTTTCAGCAGAGGCTAGTTGTCAAAGAGAGGGATGTGAGCGGTGGTCAGACCTCTGAACAGCTAAATTTGTGGAATGTGTGTTCGTTTTATATCCTGGGGAAACTGAATCTTGTTTTTGGATGAAACCTGAGAAAACGGTGTATACAGCACACGCTCACACAAGCAGAGCTTAACGCTTGCAGACAGCTCAGTGAAACATCATGACTATGTTTGCAACAATATATAGGAGAAACTATTAATGTGCACAACACAAGGAAACCTATAACATACATTTTCCACTCCCATTTATTCTTCATTCAATCACCTGAGCCATAAAGAGCAGAATGTGTGTGTGTGTGTGTGTGTGTGTGTGTGTGTGTGTGTATACCTAATACTATATATTAAGATTTTTAATGTTTTTAAAGAAGTTTATTATGCTCATCAAGGCTGCATTTATTTAATCAGAAATACAGTCAAAAACTATTTTAATATACTTTAAAATATAATTTATTCCTGTAAAGCAATGCTGAATTTTCAGCATCATTACTCCAGTCTTCAGTGTCACATGATCCTTCAGAAATTAGTCTAATATGCTGATTTATAATCAATGTTGGAAACATTTGTGCTGTTTAAAATTTTTTGGGACCTGTCATACTTTTTCCAGGATTCTTTGATAAAAGATAAAAAGAAGAGTGTTTATTCAAAATGGAAATTTAGTGATACAATATAGTATTCAGAAGTTTAGGGTCAGTACATTTTTTCCTTCCTTTTTTAAAGAAATTAATACTTTTATTCAGCAAGGATGTGTTAAATGGACAAAAAAATGATAGCAAAGACTTACATTGATTTCTATTTTGAATAAATGCTGTTCTTTTAAAAATTAAACTGACCCTAAACTTCAGAATAGAAGTGTATATTGTAACACAAAATTTCTATTTATAATCAACACTGTTCTTTTTAACCTTTTGTCAAAGAATCCTGAAAAAAGTATCACAGGTCCCCAAAAAATATGTAGCAGCACAACTGTTTCAACACTGATAATAAATCAGCATATTAGAATGATTTCTGAAGGATCATGTGACACTGAAGACTGGAGTAATGGCTGATGAATTCAGCGCTGCGTCACAGAAATAAATTACATTTTAAAGTATATTAAAATAGAAAACCAAAATTAGAAATTGCAATAATATTTCACAATATTACAGTTTTTTCTGCATTTTTGATCAAATAAATACATCCTTAATGAGCATAAGAGACTCCATTAAAAAACATTTAAAATCTTACTAATCCCAAATTTTTTAATGGAAGTAGCGCGTGCGCGCATATATATATGTATATATATATATGCAGTATATATACACATTAGTCATATGACATTCACGGCACAGGTGATTGGCTTAGAAAGTTCTGCGGTTCTACTGCTGTTCTTCAGTATTGTAGTATAGACTTTCTTGGTTAGAATATGCCGTGACTGTTAAATGCCTGTCAAGAGAGAAACAGTCTATGCACACATAATTGCATAGTAACAGCAGACGAACCTGCAGAGGAACCAGCCAAACCCTGATCTCCTGGCAAAACCATTTACAAACTCTTTTTTTTTCCCTCAGATACTCATGAATGGAGCTCTGTGAACGCTAGTTACCCCGCTCCTCCTGTCAGCTGACCTGAACTGCTTACCATCACCCCGAAGAGCTAGTGAAGAGTTTCTTCTTCATTAATCATGCAAACAGAGCCAAATGTTAGGTAATTATCAGTTTCATCATAGTCATGAAAGTTTGAAACTGCTGTTGTGTTTCAGGTTTATCTGAGTTTGTTCTTCCCACCCTGAATCCTCTTTAGAGAAACATGTAAACACGAGTGGGCTGCGTTGCCCTAAAATAAACCTATTCACACACACCCTCTTCGTACAGGCATCCACACGCTCACACACTCCACAGCTCAAACCCTAATCCAAACACACCTGCTCACACTCATTTCACCACACTGGCGAGTTTGGATGTCTGGATTTGATTGGTCGTAGCCGGGTGTTGGAGCAGCGGTCGTTTGTGGTTTTACACTTACACAGAGATGTTTTTCCCTGATGTGACATGCTGACTCTGCTGTTTTTGAAATTAGACGAGGTTCCTGACCCCAGTGAACTGCTCAGGTAACATGTTCAAAACAGACCACAGTACCTACACTGGTTGTGATGACCTATCAAAATATTTGCTAGTACTTCTTTGTCACTTAATATATTAAATAATATCAAATTGCATACAATTAAATTACATAATTTTCTTACAAACTGTGCTTTAACAGTTAAAGAGTCATGGCCTAGTGGTTAGTGTATCATTTCTCTCTAATATTTGAAAGTATTTTATAGTTAGATTTAATTTAATGTGTTCCTAGTGAATAAACTTATATGTAAACACTTTTTATATCATTAATTTGATGCGTTCTTAGTGAATAAAATTATATGTATATAAAGCAAATGCACTGAATATATATATTGAATAAGATTGTATAAATGTATGTGTGTGTGTATATTATTATAATATTTATATATAATATATTTTTCTATATTAATAATTAAATATTATTAGGCCTAACTGTTTCCTTAAAGTTCACCATAGTGTTATGTAAAATTGCACCAGGACCCCTAAGAAGAGAAACACAATTTCAAATGGGAAAAATGGCAAATGAAAATGATCTTTCAGAAAATAATTAAATTTATAAATATTTTTTTACTATAATCCTGAGGTAGAACTGAACTATTTACACACTTTATTTTTATTTTATTTTACACACACACACACACACACACACACAGAGGGAGAGAGAGAGACAGGGAGAGAAAGAGAGAGAGTAAGCGAGAGTGTCTCTCACATGCTACGAAAACGGATCACACCTTAAAGAACTACATTTCCCATGATGCAGTGCGAGCAGTTGAGAGTTCAGGGGTCAGAGTGAAGGAATGCACGTGTCGCTGCTACGCGAATGTAGCGGAAATGCAAACATGCTGCAAAGTTTTTCCTAAGTTTCGCGCGCACCCGTTTTTAAACTCATCCCCATCCCAAACATGAACTCAAATATTACAGACGCCTCGCAGGACGAGCTGATCAATTTAATATATCACCATTTAAAGGACAACGGCTACAAGAAAGCAGCCAACGTGTTGAGAAAGCACGCGCCCCAGGTGCAGATATGTATATTCATGTGTGTTTGAGAGAGCGAGTGCATGCCTGTAGATCAAGAGACTGTATTATTGCACGCATTTTGAAACATGTCAAGAGAATTCAAACTAAACCAAGTCGAACCTAATCCGATGCATTTACCAATACCAGCTTATTTGGTGTTTATCACTTCAGAGCACACTGAAATCACTGCCTATCAGTGGCAATACTACAAGATGTCCGTAAACCACAATGCATTAATTAAAACTGTATTTCTACCACTGTAGTTGGCACTAACTGTATCTATGCGTTAATTATGACTTGAGTGGAAGAAATAAGCTTTTTAAATTTATGCATGTAGTGCAAATGAACTTTGTTCTGTGGTTACTGATATTAGTGCACGGATAAACTAAGCACCAAATAAGATTTACACACGCTGAGGTCAGTGAAACAGTTCACAGTGCTTTATGTGTTCTATTAAATTCAATGACAGACGAGCTCAGTATTGTGTTATGCAGTTGTCTAAATGCAAGTAATGCTTGTATTAAATATGGCTGTCAATTACAGATTGAAACTGAAGAAGTGAAAGCATCCTTGAGCGAGATCTTTAAGAAGTGGGGAAGGTAATACGGTGCATGTGTGTCTCATGTTGTAGGCTTTATTGAAATGGTTTCAAACTAATTTATCAATTTCCTTCCTTTTAACAACGTGATGCGTTCAGCTCAGATGATGGAGATGGTATGTATATCAGAGACTTTAATAAATATTATTTATCAGAAGATTCACTCTATAAATCTGAGTACTGTACATTAATCATTTTAATGGAAATCAAACTGACAATTTAAAACTCTTATGGAGTTATCACTAATATTAAAAGAGACCAATTGAAACTCTTTGAATACACAGGTGTTCGGCCTTCTGAGCTAAAGAGTCCTGCAAAGAACAAGTCAGGAACCAAGTCTAAGATCACAGCCCCCTCTGCTGGTAAATGAGTAGTTCATGTCAATGTTTATACTGTGATATGTGTGTTTGAGCAGTGTTTTTGTCTGACATTTATCTGGAGCTCCCACAGATCTGACAGTCTTACTTAAATTTTGCTGAAAATGTACTCACCCTCAGGCCATCCAAGATGTAGATGTGTTTGTTTCTTCATGGGAACAGATTTGGAGAAATGTAGCATTACATCACTTGCTCACCAGTGGATCCTCTGCAGTGCTTCTCTAAAATCCATGTCCTCTATCCATATCGCTTTCTCCAGTGAAAAAGTCATCTTTCCTGAATTAGGAGAGAAATCTGCTCAGATCAAGTACTGTTTACAGTGAAAACAGTCTAAAACAGTTCTAAACTGTTTTAATGTTGGGGGATTTGGTTGTGAGAAGACCATAAGAGATGGACATTTTTTCACTGGAGGAAGTGTTATTGTGGATTCATATTTTTGCCAGAAGTGATAGATTTGTGAAGTGTTTGTAAGAAACAAGACATTAATTGGTTGGACTGGAGTCACTTGGATTATTGTGATGTTTTTATCAGCTGTTTGGACTCTCATTCTGACGGCACCCATTCACTGCAGAGGATCCATTGGTGAGCAAGTGATGTAATGCTAAATTTCTCCAAATCTGATGAAGAAACAAACTTATCTACATTTTGGATCGCCTGATGGCGAATACATCAAGCAAATTTTCATTTTTGGTAGAAATTTTCTTTTAAATAGGAAGAATTTAAAGCTTTATTTTAGACACATGTAGTACACGCATTCCTAGCTGTGATAGAGCTGAACTGTGATACTAACCCTCAGTTGAAGTTTCTTTAAGTTGTTTAGATTTTTGGTTGTTTGTTTTGTGTACGGAAAGTAGTTGGTCCAAAAAAGTCTGTGAGCAACAAGACAACTTCAGGATTGGCGAAAAAATCAACGGTATTTGATTTAAAACTGACCAAAATATTTTACCCCAACTTAACTGAGCCACCATACAAAAGTCACCTGAGATATTCATCACTTACTCCACTCCACAGAAACAGAAGGAAAAAGAAACTGTGACAAAACCAAGGAAAAGAAAAAAGTCGGTGCCCCCATTGGACATAGCAGGGAATGATTCTGATTCAGACTCGAGTTTAGATGTGGAGAAGTGGAGGAAAATGGTTTCTCAGTTATCAGGTGAGACAAACTGTAAAAATGCACAATAGAACACGTTGAAAGGTTGTAGTGTATCACCTGCAGATGGGTAAATCACACAAACACCATGCTTAACCACAAAATCAAGAGAAAGATATACCCCCGGTTTCACAGACAAGGCTTAAGCTAGTCCCAGACTAAAATGCATGTTTGAGCTGTCTCAACTGAAAATATCTTGCTCTGACATATCTTAAAAATATGTCAGTGTCATTGTTCTGTGTCAAGATGCACACCTTAATGTTTTCTTCTAAGGCATTTTTGTAAAAGTTGCTTAAATATCTTAATTTAACTAAGGCCTAGTCCTGGCTTAAGCTAAGCCCCGTTTGTGAAACCAGGCCATTATTTATTTATGTTTAAAGGTACTTAGCATAAAGAAAATGAAAAAGTTGTTTATTGCATTGTGACATTATTTTCATGACATTTAAGAACATTTATTTATCCCCAAATTCTCATCATCATAATGCAAAACAAACAGTCTTAAGACATCTTATTAATATTATTTCAGTTAGTCATTTAATAAAATAAAAAAAAAGACTATTAATAGGATCACCATTGAATACAATGGGAATTATCCTCCAAAAAAAAGCCTTGAAAAGAGAAATGAATCTGGATGAACTGGAGTAATGAGAGGAAAATTTGCTTAATGTTCATGAAAATATCACAATGTAGTCTGTATGTGTCAGTATATTAGAATGATTTCTGAAGGATCATGTGACACTAAAGATGAGTAATGGCTGCTGAAAATGAAGTGAAAATTTATCATTATAACCATAATTGAAAAAAGCTGTTTTCGTTATTCATTTTTATTTTTCAGGATTCTTTGATGAATAGAAAGTTCAAAAGAACAGCATTTATTTGAAATCGAAATATTTTCAAACATTATAAATGCTTATACTACATTATAAATTCCAATGCATCTTTGCTGAATAAAAGTATTAACTTCTTGGTGTGATGTGTTTACATAAGAGTAATACAGAAACATGAAATATGATTATTGAAGTTTGTCTGTTGTAACCAGATGCTGATCGAGTGAAGATGGATGTTCTCTCGACCTTGGATAAATCTCCTGTCTCCTCACCTGCAAAGTCTTCAGCAAAGGGAAGGACGACAAAGAAGCCGGCAAGAGCTAAAAAAGAGGCAAACCCAGCCAAGAAGGAAAAGTCCAGTACACCAGCAAAGAAATCGACTGCCAAACCTGATGACGTTCCTGTGACGACTGATGCATCTGAGACTCCTTCAAAAAAGTCAAAAGACAAAGAGTCTGCAGCTATTTCTGAACATCATGAAGTTAAGACACCATCCAAAAAGGCTGGTAATAAGAAAAATACTAGTATCTCAGGTCTTGATGTGGTTAAGAGCCCTAAAAGAACTAAAGCTAAAGCTACTAACTCATCTATTCAGGATGAGACTGATAAACCAGAAGCACATCATGAAACTAATGGACTCTTGGAAACTGGCAAAGTTGCCACTCAGTTGACAAGGACTAAAGATGTTGGTGTATCAGATTCAGAAGCCAACAGGACTCCTAAAAGAGTTCACTTTAAAAAAGATCATAGTTTTTCAGAGCAAGTTGAGACCAGTGTTTGGAAAGATAATGGTACCTCAGAAACCAGCAGCACTGAAACTCCATCTAAAAAGGCTAAAAAAAAGAAAGTCCAATCTGAAGCAAGTAATTTTGAAACTGACAATAGTCCCTTAAATATTAAAGAGATTAAGAAAGCTGCTAGCAAGCTGCTAGAAACTAACTTTACGATAGACGCTACCTCAGACCAATCAGAGACGCCATCCAAAAAAGTGAAAAACAAGAAGCCTAAAAGTGTTGTAGAGCCAGTTCCTGATGAGACACCTTCAAAGAAGGCTAAAGCTAAGAAAACAGAAGGTCTTTCGGAGATTGACCAAGAAACGACATCTGAGAAAGCTGATGCCTCTCTAGAATCCGTTAAACCTGACTCTCCCTCTAAAAAATCCAAACTTAAAGCCAGTAAAAGCCATTCAGAAACAGTTGAGCCTGAAACACCATCAAAAAAAGTGAAAAACAAGAATCCTAAAAGTGTTGTAGAGCCAGTTCCTGATGAGACCCCTTCAAAGAAGGCTAAAGCTAAGAAAACAGGTCTTTCTGAGATTGACCAAGAAACGACAGCTGAGAAAGCTGATGCCTCTCTAGAGTCCGTTAAACCTGACTCTCCCTCTAAAAAAGCCCAACTTAAAGCCAGTAAAAGCCATTCAGAAACAGTTGAGCCTGAAACACCATCAAAAAAAGTGAAAAACAAGAAGCCTGAAAGTGTTGTAGAGCCAGTTCCTGATGAGACCCCTTCAAAGAAGGCTAAAGCTAAGAAAACAGGTCTTTCTGAGATTGACCAAGAAACAACAGCTGAGAAAGCTGATGTCTCTCTGGAATCCATTAAACCTGACTCTCCCTCTAAAAAAGCCAAACTTAAGGCCAGTAAAAGCCATTCAGAAACAGTTGAGCCTGAAACACCATCAAAAAAAGTGAAAAACAAGAAGCCTGAAAGTGTTGTAGAGCCAGTTCCTGATGAGAAACCTTCAAAGAAGGCTAAAGCTAAGAAAACAGGTCTTTCTGAGATTGACCAAGAAACGACAGCTGAGAAAGCTGATGTCTCTCTAGAATCCGTTAAACCTGACTCTCCCTCTAAAAAAGCCAAACTTAAAGCCAGTAAAAGCCGTTCAGAAACAGTTGAGCCTGAAACACCATCAAAAAAAGCTAAAGCCAAGAAAGTTAAAAGCACTGAAGAATCTGGCGAGGAGGAAACGACAAGTAAGAAGCTCAAAACAGCCGCATCGGATGCTGATCTCCCGCAGTCTGACTCTACAAACAGCTTTTCGAAAAAAAGAAAAGTCAAGGCTGCTGATGATATGGAGATCCAGAATGACGTTCCTTCAGAAACGCCCTCAAAAAGTAGTAAATCTCAAACAAAGACTGTAGATGCTGATGATTTGGGAAATGAGGAAACCTCTAGTCACGATCTAAAAACTCCTTCCAAAAAAAGAAAACACAAAAGGGAAGAAGCTTGTAACGTCCCAGCACCAGAGGAGGCCACGCCAGAGCCCAAGAAGGCCAAGAAAGACAAAGAGAAGAAGAAAAGCAAGGAGGGTGAAAATGCAGATGCTCTTCAACCACCAGCAGAAGAAGAAGCAGCAGCATCCGTTCCTGCAGAAATAAGTCAGAAGAAAAAGAGTGAGTGATTAAATATGTATATCTTGGCTTGTGGGTTTATTTTACTGCTTCTTTGAGTTGTTTGCTTGTGTTCCCTTTCACATTGAAATGATGCACAGAGAAGAAGAAAAAGGAGAGAGATGAAGAAACAGAGGAGATAGTCCCTGATGATCCTCCTGTATCTGCTCCAGATGAGGAGGTGGTAGTGCACAAAAAGGTAAAATTGGTGAATGAATTGCATGATTGAAATGGCACACAGTTTCTAAAAGAAAATAAGCAGAATTTTCTTCATTAAAAAGTCATGGAAGTTGTGTTTTTAAACGTCGAAGAGTTGCTAAAACAGCTCATTGTGTTCCTTAAATTGTCTTCACTTGGTCTTAAAAAGTCTTTATCTTTCTGAAACCAGCAGAAACCCTGTATGATAATAAAACTGAACTTGTTCTGTAAGTAAATTACTTGTACTGCTCTTTTATTGTCCAGAAAAAGAAGTCTTTAAAAGAGAAACAGCTCAGTAGTGATGAACCTCATGGACTCAACAGCACATAACGGATGTAACTGCCCTCAAGACTTCAGTTCTCAATCTCACGATCTCGACTGAAATAATTATTTAACCTGAATGCATGTTCCGTCCCTATTTTGTGGATCATGTTTGTTCATATGTAAGTCAGCGTTTTTATGTCTTGTATTTTTATGAGGAGGTACCTTTTGAGAAATATTTAGTATTTGTTTTTTTTTTTTGTTGTCTTGTTTTTCTATTTTTGATAACTGGATTTCCTGTGATTAAGATGAATTTTATGCCTTTTGTATTTTAAAACCTTTTTTTTTTTTTTTTTTTTTTAATGTTTTTCGTTTTTTTTCATATGATAGGTTTTTTAAAATTTTTTAAAGTACAATGGCTTAAGATCAAGCGCTAAATTATATAAATGTCCTTTTGTGATAAAATTTATGAAAAGAGGTCACATTGTATTTGTCATTTTTGATTCAAAATACACATCAGATGGTTTTATTTAACCCCGTCTCCTCTCATTCTTCAGACAGAAATGCACTTCAAATATCAAATACATGTGTTAGCATATTTCCTATTAAAAAAAAAAAACAGGACATTTGGGTGGAAAATATATTGAATTTATTTTTAAATGGGCAATTAATCAAAAAAGGTGTCAGCCATGAACTATAATTTCTTGCTTGATTTGCTACAGACTGTAGAGACATGAATCTAAATTCAGTTATTTTTTTCTCCATTTTCCCAGGAGATACTATACATTTTGAAATACTTTAATAATGTCTTTCGGATTGAAATAAAGAAAACATCCAAAATACACATTTTAGTGCTTATTACACTTGACCTATTTCCATCTTACAAAACATCTTTAATTTCCTGTTTATTTTTTAAGTATTTGTTTCTCATTTATGGCATCATAAATCTACACCAATATTTACATACACCAAACTTTGTAGTAATCTGAAGGTGTTAACAGAGGGGGTTGCTCATCACTCACTTTATATAACATTTATTTCTAAAAACATCTTAAACTACATAAAAACCTTAAAACTAAAACCTATGTCAATGAAATGACTATCCAGTATTAAGATATCTGTTCTGGAAATGTATGCAAATCAATGCATATTTAATTGTGAAATGCATCGTTTTCATATCTAACAATGATGTAGAAAACGATTCAAATTTTATCTTATTGTACTGTGATAACTAACTGGGGTACATATGGTGACATATATTATTTACATTTTTATGACACCTGTGGTCTCTTGCCATAATATGCAGAAGTGTTAAAGTAGATTTTTCCAAATGACTGTCATGGCTAAATGTTTTTGTTTTTTTTAAGACTGAAAAATCAGTTACCGACGAGGATGGGATTCGAACCCATGCGTGCAGAGCACAATGGATTAGCAGTCCATCGCCTTAACCACTCGGCCACCTCGTCGCGGCTCCATGCGTTCATCTGGAGCAGGTGGGGCTTCAGGGCGATTCTAAAAAAACAGCACTGTATTGCTGCCGTGATGTCTGTATACTAATACATTGGCACTGAATCATTTAAAGTATCATGGTATTTCTGTGTGTATGCGTGCGCGTAACCTCCACTAGGTGGCGGCGTTGCCTTTTATAATGATGCGATTCCTTACAGACGATGTCTGCTGTGTTATGTTCAAGTCTTTTTTTGGCAGCGCTAGGACGAGTTCTTTACACTGTTTCCTAATTACACAATAGAAAACTGAAACCGGATGCCTGACTTTAGACGAAATCCTAATTTAAATGAAGTCTTTCTTTATGGTTCACGATGTGTTTTATAGCCTAAAATGTACGACTCATAAAGAAGAAATTAAACTGGTAAAAGCAAATGCGATGTTTTAGTCCACTCTCACCGTGTGACTGATTTACAGAAACAACCGGGACTACACAGATTAGCGCCTTTCTGCTGTTTTCTAAGGATGATATCACTCCGCGATATCATTGAGTGATGCGGTCCACACCTGAAAATAAACAATATCTCTCCGCGCTGTCAATACTGTCATGTTTGTTTATCGCCGTATAATGGACTGAAACCAAATAAGTTTAAAGTAATTAATAATCATTTATTAACTAAACAAGCCGCAGGGCTTCTTTAAGAAACAGACAAACAGTATTTGTGAAGAGTTGTAATGTCAAACATTTCTTTCCTGAGTTAATTGAGTAAAGTGGAGTTAACTGAGTTGCTTACACGATCACTTTATACTACTAAAAAATATAGCCTATATTTGTACTTTGCATATGTATATTGGTCAGATTTTCTTTTTCCTACAAAACTTCACTTAGAAATTGACTAGCCTATGACAATCATGGTTCATGGCAAAATTTAAGCCATTTAAAACTATAAAAGATTTAACTATAATTTTTTTTAGTTAAACCTCACTTTTTGGAGTTAAAAAGAGCACAGCACTGATAGAAAACATTGCATATAGTTTTATAAGTGTGAGTTTAAACCTCCTTTTTTATTTTTATTGATTTTTTTTATTTTTATTCTTTTTATTATTATTTGCCATTTATCCCATTTTGTTTCTGGTTAAGGAAAGCTGGAAAAACCTCTGCTTTAAATGGTACATTATTAAAGTAATTAAACGCTGTGTAAATTATTAAGACTGTTAGTAGAGCTTATGACAAACATCACTATTACTATTGCTCAAAACATCTGCTTTTCAGGAAAAAGAACTAAAAATACTGTAGAAATTTGCAAATGAGTGCATCTTTATCCATTCTTTCTTGCTTCATTCTTTCTATGACTCAAACATTCATCATTACTCATGATTATCATGAAAGTTCTCTCTGTCTCGTTCTCTTTCTGGCTCCTCCCTAAACACTTTTCCTGTGCAGTTAAATATGTCCTGACAGCATCTCAGCATCTCATTCAGTCAGCGTGTTTTAACTTGTGCTCCAGTGATGAAGGTTGTTCTGTTCCTCCTCTCCCTCACGGTGTGTCTGAAGTCTTCCTGTGTCCTGGCGAAGACTTTGGAGTTCTTCATCGCAGCAGTGGAAACTAAGTGGGAATATGTGTTTACAGACACAACAGATCCTACTGCAAACCAGAGGTGGGCACTTTTATTATTATGCACACATAAAGAACATACATGCTTTTCAATTACTGCTACCCATAAAGATTTATTATACACCTTGTATGTCTTTTATTATACAAATTTTGCCACAGTGTTCTCAAAACACCATTGTGTTCAAACAGTAAGTGTTTCATCAGAGTAAACTGGAATCTGACCATCAAGCATAATGTCATCAGTTAGTTATTATAGAAAGGAAACAGCTTTGAGAAAGCGTTTGATCTTTCCATTAGTTGGCATGGACTCAGTCCAGCAACCCTCAAAGGCAAAAGCTTTGAGGGCTGTCCAAATTTCAATTATGCTTCCAAGTTGTATAGTTAAACAGAGCATAACAAATGTGAGCATAGTTTGCACTTAGATACGGTCAATGTCATTCATAGTTTGATTGATTTTTTTTAGTGAGCAGAAGCCTGCCTGTTAGTTATATATAATATATTCTTGTAGCGATTTTCATGCATGAATAATGAATATGTGGTCAGAACAAACATGCTTTGATTTGGTGTTTTTAGAACAGAGCGTGATAACAGCTCACGCCCATTAGTGTGAAACCGCAGCAGATCATTTGCTGAATATGCACTTCTTGCAACCATTATAATCCATCATAAGACAAAACGTTCTGTTATAAAATTGGTACTAAAATTTTGAAATACATTGTCTGATATAATCATTAAAGGAATAGTTCACCCAAAAAGGAAAATTTGCTGAACATTTACTCACCCTCAGGCCATTCAAGATGTAGATGAGTTTGTTCCTTCATCAGATTTGGAGAAATTTAGCATTACCACAATAACGGATCCTCTGCAGTGAATGGGTGCCGTCAGAATGAGAGTCCAAACAGCTGATAAAAACATCACAATAATCCAAAAGTAATCCACATGACTACAGTCGATCGATTTATGTCTTCTGAAGTGAAAAGCTGTGTTTGTTAGAATCCATCAAGATGTTTTTAACTTCCAAAATTGTATAAATTGATGCAAAGAGTCACAATAATCCACAGGTGTGGATTACTTGAGGATTACTGTGATGTTTTAATCAGCTGTTTAGACTCTCATTCTGACGCCACCCATTCACCGCAGAGGATCCATTGGTGAGCAAGTGATGTAATGCTACATTTCTCCAAATCTGTTCTGATGAAGAAATAAACGTATGTATGTCGTGAATGGCCTGAGGATGAATACATTTTCTTTTCATATTTGTGTGAACTATTTCTTTCAATATTTAGCAATGAATTACTAACTCTAGTGGATTAATAAAGTTGCATTGTATTGCGTTGCACTGTATTGCAAATATGTCTAGTAACAGCATAATTATTCCTAACAGGAAATTTGCATCTGGTGTCCAGAAATACATCAAGGCTGTATATACAGAATACACTGATTCTACTTTTACAACACCAAAGTCAAAACCTCCATGGGCTGGTCAGTATAAACATAGAAATCTCTGCTTCTTAGGAAAAAATTATTAAGAAGTTTAAAATTGAATAAATAGAAAATTAAATGATCTGTTTCAGGTATTCAAGGCCCGACTATCAGAACAGTGGTGAACGACAGGGTTGTGGTGCACTTCAAAAACTTTGGATCACAACCTTTCAGTATTTTTCCCATCGGCATTCAGTACTGGAAACAATCAGAAGGTAAATCTAAAAGAATTTGCATTCAATCTATAAAAATAAAGGTTCTTTACTGGCATTGATGGTTCCACGAAGAACCTTTATTATCCATGGAATCTTTCCATTGCACAAAAGGTTCTTTATAATGTAACAAGGTTCTTTAGATTATTAAAATGTTCTAAAAGTGATTCTTTTAACAATTGCTCACTGAAACGTTTTTGGGAACAAAAATAGTTTTTCTATCACACTGCTGTGAAAAACCCCTTTTGGAATGTAATTAATTTAATTCCAGACTGTCCAATTTTTTACGGCATAAGACAAACTGTTTCTAGACTGAACTCGCAACATCATTACAGACTTGTTTTGGAATTCTGTAATGGGTTGTGTAACACTGGAGATACTAATAAATTCCAGAGTGCATAAAATACATGTGATTTCCCATATAAACCAGCATATAGTAAGTTCGGGCTTACCCAGCAAAACGAAAGCAATATTGTGAGATATACAGCAATATCCTGATGGGTTTGAAAACCCATAATGTGTAAAGATAAACCTCAACATCCTTCTGCTTTTCAACGGCAGGCGCGGGGTACGAGGACTCCAGTTCTGTTCAGGAGCGAGCGGATGATGCAGTGCCTCCTGGTGGTTACTATAAGTACGTGTGGGACATTTCCCCCAACTCTGGGCCAACCACATCAGATCCAGACTGTCTCACCTACATTTACTCATCACAGGTGGACATCGTCCGAGACTTTAATAGCGGACTTGTCGGGACTCTCCTGATTTGTAAAACAGGTGTGACTTTGTTGCTTCTCTGTTGGGATTTGTCAAATACATCTCGTAAAATCTCACTGACATTTTGTACTGAATGAGAATGCTGGTGTATATTTGACATGTCCTATAACGTTTGACCTCTCTCAGAGGCTCTGACCGAGGAGAGACAGCGGAAGGTTCCGGAGTTCATTTTGCTTCTTGCTGTCTTCGATGAGAGTAAAAGTTGGTACCGGGAAGTTGGCCGAGCAGACAAACTGAAGAAAACACCCGGTCCAACCCAGTACCACACCATCAATGGATACATCAACTCAACACTACCAGGTGCCATAAGAAATGGTTATCATGACAGTGTTAAGAATGAGTTTTTTGCAAATCTTAGTAAATCGTGTTGCGTGATTCATTTAAATACTCTCCAATGCATATTCAATAAGATGAGTCACAAAAATAACTCTGTCCATGCCATGGTGGACATGTTCTTTACAGGTGTAATTCTCAAACATATTCTGTAATTGCTGTTTCATCAGGTCTAACTGTGTGCCAGAAGAGTCCAGTGGTGTCCTGGCATCTTATTGGTCTTGGCTCGGCCCCGGAGATCCACAGCATCCAGTTTGAAGGACACACACTAAAGGTGTTCGACCGTAAGCGGGTGACTGTAGAGATGACGCCCATGACCTTCACTACAGCCCTGATGAAGCCATCTGCTACCGGAAAGTTTCTGATCTCTTGCAAGATCCACTCTCATCAGACAGGTAAGACTCATAAAATGTAAAAATTTTCATATTTATAATGTACTGTCATAATAACGCTATCATCAGTACTTACTTTGTAAGATAAAATAAAGTCATTACAGCTGAGGTAAAGTATGTATAAAGAAATGTTTCTTGAGCAGCAAATCAGCATATTAAAATGATTTCCGGAAGACTGGAATAATGATGCAGAAAATAAAGATTTGCGTCACAGGATAAATTACATTTTAAAATATATTAAACAAAAAACAGTCATTTTAAATAGTAATAATTATTTCAAAATATTAGTTGTTTTTTTTTATCAAATAATTGCAGCCTTGGTGAGCATAAGTGGCTTCTTTCAACAACATTAATAAATCTTACTGACCCTAACAGCAGTGTAGCATGTGCAACATGAAACTCTTAAACCAAATTTTCTGCTGGAAGAGGCTTCAAAACTTCAAAAATTTGTGGCAATAATGCACAAAAAGCTGCATTATGTCTTTTCAGATGGACAAGTGATCATATTTGTGACTAGTTAAGTTATAGATCTTTTTAAATCGGATATTTTAAGTAAAAGTGAAGCAAAATGTGCAATGACACAGCCTGATTGGCAATCATACGGGCATTTGTTGGACATTGGACAAGAGGTTGTTGTTTGTTTAATAAGGGGAAAGATTTAGATCAAGATGACCTGAGAAATATGTGCTTTGTACTTTGATGGTCTAAATGAATTTGCAAGGACTATAAAGTGATGTTTGGTTTAGAAATGTAATTGAATAAGAATGTAAATCGCTGATGTTTGATTTAACTCTCTTCTCCAGCTGGTATGAATGCGTTCTTCACTGTTGATAACTGTCCTGACCCTGTGGTGGCCCCGATCCCAGACAAACGAAACGTCATACGTGATGACGATGAGGAGGAGGAAGATGAAAACAACATGTTCTCCATAGTGTTCAAGCAAGAAGGCCCTGTATCAGTGCTTCGATCGAGCGCCAAAGGAAGACCTAAAGTGTGGGTTCATTACATCGTTGCAGAGGAGATGGACTGGGACTATTCGTCTCAAAGCGGCGACCGGTACGACTCCAAGATGCCCTGAGATGAATGGTGTGAAACCGACTGAAAATAATGTTGATGATAATGTTTTCATGTTTTAGGACTTCATCGTCGTCAGCAGCAAGATCTGAGTGGTTCAGAAAAGGTCCTCAGCGCTTGGGTGGCGTTTATAAAAAAGTGGCTTTCGTGGAGTACACAGACAAGACCTTCACTAAGAAGAAAACCACCGGAAAAATGCTGATGGGCCCAGAGCTCAGAGGGGAAGTGGGAGACAAATTTCAGGTAGGGAATGTGGATTTATAGGGATAGTTTACCCAAAATCCATTTATTCATCCTTGTATTTCTTTCATGAAAAAGAGAAAGACCGGTCGATCTTTTCCATTTCAATCAATTGGTACTGAAGCTTTTAGATGTAATTATATCATAAAATTAGTCCATATGACTTGTACAAAAAAAAATGTAGTGTGAAACTTGCATGGATGAATTGATCAATCATTGATCAAAACATTTAGAAAATAGATAGCATTTTTCATTTCATGGAGACTTTACAATGTTAAACTGGGACAAATTTGATGCTATATATATATATATATATATATATATATATATATATATTTTTTTTTTTTTTTTTTTTTTTTAATTTTCCGAAATTCACTCTTTTTTTTTTATGTCTTATCAGATTGTTTTTAAAAATATGGCCAGTCGACCATTCAACCTTTATCCAAATGGCCTGACCAGTGTTCAGCCTTTGAAGAACACAAACAAGGGTATGAGTCATTGCATTTCATTGTACATTTTCACATTGTTCATAAGGGAAAAGTTTTTATACACACACACACACACACACACACACACACCGCAGCAGCAGCACAGCTATGTAAAAATCTTTAAAAGCATTTGCTAAATGCATAAATGTATGTTGCCTGAGACAACAGACAATTATGCAGTTTAGTGTCATTATACAAAAAATAGGCAACACTTTACAATAAGGTCCCATTAGATGATATTAGTTAGTGCATTACCTAACAGTTAGAAACACAATGGGTGTAGTACATATTAGTAATTTTGTAATATTTGTTAGTATTTAGTAATTTTGTCATTATTATTAGTTTTTGTTTTTTTAAACAGTTCTTATTCATTTTTATTCCAGTTTCAGTTATTTTAGTACTTCACAGTACACAAAACCAAAATGAGAAATGCTGCCTTGACAGTTAGCTTAAATAGAAGTTTACGTTAATTTATTTCATTTAACATTTATTTTATTTTTGTAATAATTCTTTTATGATTTTAGTTTTAGTTAATGCTAATAACCCTGCTATCAAGTTATTCTAGTCAGCTGAATGCAAACTAACTTTTAATGAATTTAACTGATTTTTCTTTCTTTTGTGGGTTGAAGACAAACAGGTGGACCTTCGTTCTTTGGCCGTTCCCCCAGGTGAGATAATGACGTACCTCTGGAAACTGACAGCTGAAGATGGACCCACAGAAGCTGACCCACGATGCCTCACGCGCTTATACCAGAGTATGGTGGATCCCATTCGGGACGTGGCGTCTGGGCTGGTGGGACCCCTTATCATCTGCAAATCCCAATCTCTGGACAAAAGAGGCAGAGTGGTGAGAAGGGACTCTGATGTAGATCTGTTTATCTCTACCCAGACTGACTGGAAAAATGTGCCTGTAGCGACATTTCTGCAAAAATTGCACCTTTCACGGCACTTACAAAGTGTAACGTCCAGTAAATGGTGCTAAAATCGAACGTTAAAAGCAAAAGTGAGATAAAAACACATTTGCTGAATAAACCATGTCATTTTAGCTTGCTTCCTTAAATCTTTGAGATCTTTTGTCGTGACTCGTGTTTCACAGGACTCTTGAGTGCATTGCTGTACCGGGTGCACTACCGAGCAAGTTTACCTTAGCAGACAAACCATACATATAGAGCTGGTTATGTGATATAAACATGAAAATGTATTAGTTTACAAATGAATCAATATGGTTAAAGTGTTTGAGGACATAACATAGTACTGTGCAATGAACTGTGTGAAAATAAGTCTTTATTACTAAATAATCTGCCCCTTAATCATAATTTGCATGAAAAAGAATAAAACTTATTGGTGTTTTACTGTCCCTAGTATACATTTCAGCTGGAAGCTGCAGTGAATTGCATGCATATAGGTATAGATTTATGCAAAAATGTAGGCAGAGGCACGTTTTTCCATTGAGCCTATGTTGGTTTATCTGATGGATGGAAATTATTAATAATATGTTTTCACAGGTAACTTCAGATAAAGAGAAGAAGCTCTTGTTCACTGTGTTTGATGAAAACAGAAGCTGGTACTTTGAGGAGAACATTAAAAAAAACAGTGAAGATCCATCTAAGATTGACCGCAATGATCCAGATTTCTACAATTCAAATGTCATGCACAGTGGGTGTTGATTTTTAGTCTCTGGATGTAAATTACTGAATTATCTGGGGTTGCTTTGGGTATTTGTATTATGTAAAAACGGGATTAATCTCCATTTTCCATGAGTTAAATTGCAGATCACTTTTGTTTATTTAGACTTTCTGTCTGTGTTTCAGCTGTTAACGGATTCATGTTCAACCACCTACAATTCAGGATGTGTGTTGGCGATGTCATACTCTGGCATGTGGCGAGCATTGGCATACAAAACAACTTCCTGTCAGTCTACTTCACAGGAAACACGTTTGAGAGGGATAAAACATATGGCACTGTCCTCACGCTCTTCCCAATGACTGGAGACACAGTCACCACTGAAGTGGAGATGCTAGGTAAGAGTTAGAGGTCAAGATATTGGCTGGAGCGGATGGTTTGGAAAAAAAAGAATGTTTGATGAAGGGTTATTATTATCATTAAATAAAACTAAAATTAAAACCATAAACCATTAAAAACATAAAATAAGCACGACACGACGCTCTGCATTTAACCCATCCAAGTGCACACACACAGCAGTGAGTAGTGAACAAACACGCACACACACACACACGGAGCGGTGGGCGCCCGCGGAGCAGTTGGGGTTCGGTGCCTTGCTCAAGGGTCTCACCTCAGTCATGGTATTGAGGGTGGAGAGAGCGCTGGATATTCACTCCCCCCACAATCCCTGCCGGACCTGAGACTCGAACCTGCAGGTTACAAGTCCGACTCTCTAACCATTAGGCCACAACTGCCCCCATATCCATGGCCTTTCGCCCAAACAGGGACGAAAAAAATTTAAATAAAATATAATAAAAATTATTTCAGTTATTTGCTATAAATTTTATGTTATTTGCTATAGTTCTAGCTTAGTTTGAGTTGAATTGCTAAAATAACTAAAACTAAAATTCAAATAAAAATGAATAAAAACTACATAGACATACACTGCCGGTCAGAAGTCAATATAATACTTTTGTAAAATTTCAATAATATTTCTCAATATTAATGTTTTTACTGTATTTATGAGCAAATAAATACAGTGTTAGTGAGAAGAGACTTCAAAAAGAGCTTTAAAAACATTTAAAAATGTGGAATTATATTCCAAACTTTTGACCAGTAGTGTATTTAAAAAAAAAAAAAAACATCTAAATTAATAAAATGTAAAGTAAAATTAAATTTAAAAAGGAAAATATATAATTATAGAAAAATTACCATTTCCTTTTGTAGAGCAGCTTATAGCTGAATATAACTGGTTTCTTAATTGATGCACTTTGACAGTTATTGAACAGTTAAATCTACAGTTGAACTGAAATTGACACTATAATCTTCTGTAGAGCTGCTTTACAGTTGAAATTGAATTTTTCGTAAATAGATGAATTCTGCTATATTAAGTTATTTTTCCTGTTTATTAATGTAAAGCTGCACTGAAACAATACATATTGTATATATTGAAAAAGAATGCTGTTTAGGGCGGATCAAGTTATCAATTAAAGATTATGTAGACGAATATAAGAATCATTCATAAATAAACCAGGAACCTGTTTTGATACCATGTTCATAAGTTTGATGTTTGAACTTTGTAGGTGAGTGGGAGGTCAGCGCATTTGACCCGTCTCTGAAAAAGCGAGGCATGAGTGTTCGCTACACGGTTGTTAACTGTGAAAGGGTCCTACCTGTGGTGGACAATGAAGACTACGATGACGAATTAAATGAATTCATTGAACAGAATTTCCCAATTCCACGAGGCACAATGGGAAAGAACCGCACTATCGCCGTTCGCGTGTGCCGAAACAGAACTGTGACAGACTCCGCGATTGGGCGAGAAAACATGAGCTCAGACACTGAGAGACAAAACAGAACTCGTGTGTGTGAGATAAGATATATTCCCGTAAAGCGAGAAAAAGATATGGATGGGTTATCACAGGGCGGTATTCCACAGGATATTTTGGATCAACTGGACGGGGAGATGAGCGGAAATTCATTGGAACGTCAAAAAAGGTCCCACCATGAATCTGAGCCTTACGTGATTGATCCTACAGTCACATCAAATACAGCAGAAAACAAGGAATTAACAGGAGAACATCAAAATAAGAACACTGCAAACATACAGTTGAATGAAGATGATGACAATAAAACACTTTCAACAAATGAGTTATTTCAGAAATTCCTTTTTAAAGATAAAAACCTGTTAAATACCCAACTTCTAAACGACTCTACGGAGGAGAAATCAGAGAAAGCGAGGAATCGAAGGGAACTGTGGAGTGTCAGCAAAGACAAAATAAACAAAGTTCAGAGCAAAAATGAAGTTCTGAAAGACTCGGGAAGTTCTGGTCTAAAGCAGGACAAGATGGAGGAAAGTTTGAATCTTCATAGCTATGACTACAAAGATCCAAAGAAGTTCCAACCAGATTTGGAATCGGTTTTGGAGCCAGTGTCAAATTCATCAGACAACCAGACCTATGGCAGGAAATCACTGGCAAGTGACTATGACGATTATGGCGATGAAGGAAGCGTTCTCGGTTTGGAGCATCACGTTGAAGATAATGTCGGCATTAGGTCCACAGAATCAAGGTTCAGAAGTTACTATATCGCAGCAGAGGAAATCATGTGGGATTATGGGATCAATAAACCAGCTCAACTCATCAAACCAAGGTAACAAAACATTCTGACGAGCCACAAACATATTTTGGGTAATTTTAGTGGACAATTCTAAAGAATTTCTAATGTTTCAAATGTTAAATAATAATACCTTTCATTTATAAGTGCGTTTCAATTCACTCAAGGACACCTTACAGCAAAATCACTGAAATACAAATAGTATAAACACAAACATACAAATTAAACAATCAAATCACTAAAATCTGTTCTAAACAAACATGTTTTAATCTGAGTTTTGAGTTGAGTTGAGGAATTGCCAGATTTTAACGCTAGCACCAAAAGAATATGAGATATTGTATAAAATCACATTTTTGGTGGTGTCGGACTGAATCAGATCCATTTAGTTTAGTTATTTAGTTGTATATAATTAGTTAGTTATAGCCTGAAGAGCAAAATTGCCTTAAAATCCTTATTTTTCATAGAAATGTCATAACCACATTTTTGTTCATTTTAGCAGATAATTCTCAAATATTTCTAATAACACAAATATAATATGAGATTATATATATAAATGTTACAAATTGCATAAAATCTCATTTTTGGTGATGTCCGATTGAATCAAATCTATTTAGATGTTTGTAAACAGTTAGTTTTAGTCTCAAGAGCAGAAAAACTATCCTAAATCCTTATGTCATAAAAATTATGTCGCAATGCAATGTTGTTTTAGATCGGGATATTAATATTATTGTTTTTCAAATTAAGCCTAAAACCAGTCTTAAGGGCTTAGTCAATTGTACTTGCACTAAATATTTCATGTGCTCACAGGGACATGCGGAGGGGAATGAGAAAATATTTCCCAGCCTATAAAAAAGTGGCTTTCAGAGCCTATCAGGACAGAGATTTCAAGCATCCAATCAAACGAGGAGAACTGGACGAGCACCTCGGCATTTTGGGTCCTGTGTTGAAGGCAGAAATCAATGATGTTCTTACTGTAAGTTTCTTCATTAATAGGAGCTATTAAAAGGAGCCTAATTTAATTTAATTGAATATTGCATTCTTAAGGTGCAGTCACATTTACTGTTATTTGGATGAATTTTCATTTGCGAAATCCAGTCGTTTCAATAGAAATTCAAATTAAGACGAAAGATTTTTCCACGCAGATCGCAACGGGTTCAAGCTGGTTATGCTAATTTGTTGCACTGACCAAAAGAAAGCTGTTTAAAAGTGACTTCTGTGTGAGCTGTGCTTCATACGTTGCTACATCGTTGAAAACAGAAAATTGTCCTTGAAATTTTTGAGGAAATTTCACTAATGTAACCTCCAAACCTCCTACTCTAGCTTACTTCCTAATCTAACATTCTAATAAATGTGGCATTGCATACTACGAATATTATTGGCTCTGTGACGAATTGCTTATGCTGCTCTATTGGAAGTCGCTTTGTATAAAAGCATCTGCTGAATGCATAAATGTGACCACACCTTTATCACTGCACACGCTAATTTCTTGCATTTCTTTTCCCACAAGGTGGTTTTCAAGAACCTGGCATCCAGACCGTACTCTTTCCACTTGCATGGGGTGTACGATAAGACGCAGGGGAGTTTTAGCCCTGGAACGGGCCCAGAGGGCGCCAAGGCCGAGGAAGTACCAGGTGATCCAGTTCCTCCAGGGGAGGAGAGGGTTTACAACTGGAGAGTCTCCAGACGACAAGGTCCCTCAGCGTCAGAGTTTGACTGCAAGGCTGGGGCCTACTACTCCGACGTCAACATGGTAATTCAATGTGCAACACATGAATCAAAATCAGGTCGAAGCACAAAAATGGTACATTTCCATGTTGTCTTTAATCCTATAAAGCCTCCTGTACCATCTAAATGATAAAACCTTTGATGAAAAACCTGTTGCACACAATCTACTACATGCATTTGATTGATCATCTGATTGATAGTTTATACTTTTTTAGCAAATAAAAGGCCTTTAGTATAATTGTAAAAACATCAAGTCACCTTCAGGTCATAGTTCACGCGTCTGTTTGCTGTGAAATCTGATTTTTATAAAGTAAACGTAAGTGTAAATGGATTTTTCAACATTTTTTTAAGATGAGCACTTACTGGAGTAAGGTTTACTTGATTATCCATGCAACGTTTTTTTTTTTAGAAAAATCAATATAAGAGTATGAACTCCATATTCTCACTACATATGAACCGTAAAAGCCTGATCAAATGACACTCCACAAAAAAATTCCCATAGTATGGATGAACTGATAAAATGTATAGCTTGAATGCACTGCAAGTCATTTTGTGTCTGCCAAACATATAGATGTAAACTTAAATAACTTCTGTATTCCTCCTGCATTCAACAGGAGAAGGACATAAACTCTGGTCTAATCGGTCCGGTGTTGATATGTCGTCCTGGTACCCTTCGTCCACGCATCTTGGTTCAGCCCGACGTGACAGATTTCTTCCTTCTCTTCACCACCTTTGATGAAAGAAAGAGCTGGTACCTCGACTACAACACCAGGAAGTTTTGCAGCCCTCCCTGCCAGGCCAAAGTAGATGACCCATGGTTCGAGATGAGCAACAAGTTTGCGGGTACATTTTCATAATTTATGATTAACACATTCATCTCTTACGAGACAACCAGTCTGATCTGTTTATGTTCTTTGTCTCAAAAAAGATTTGTTTCCATGACAACGCTAATAACACCAAACAGACGCACGAGTGTTTGTGTTTGTTATTGTGTTACTTATGTAATCACACACACAAACAGTTTTCTATTACTTTTCCTTAGAACGAGAAACAGGAGGTATAATGTAACATGCTGAACTAATTTAGCTAATTGCCAGTGTTCCAAACACCCAGTTTTTCTAAATATAAACAAACAATTTGGAAATTCATTGATTCAGGGCAACACATCTATATTTAGATTAATGCATTTGGTTGCTGATTTTATCCAAAACAACTTACAAAGTATTCAAGGTATACATTTTTTTTTAGTTCACGCATTCCCTGGGAATTGAACCTATGACCTTGGCATATTAGGAAATGTAATAATAGCCATAATCATTGTGTTGTATTTCTTGATGCTTGTAGCTATTAATGGCTATGTGTCAGAGACGCTTCCTGGCCTGATAGTTGAACAGTACCGGACAGCTCGCTGGCACCTCCTCAACGTTGGGAGTCAAGGCGAGTTTCACGCCGTACACTTCCACGGACTGCCGTTCGGAGTCGGAAAAGATCAGGAACACCGTATGGGAGTTTTCAATCTCTATCCCGGTAAACTATACACAAATACACAAATCTTTCACCTGGCGCCAACTTGTCTTTTAGGTTTTTATATGTATATATTTTAAAATATTTTTGAAAGAAGCCTCTTATGCTCACCAAGGCTCCCTTTTTGATAAAAAATACAGTAATACTGTAATAATGTAAAATATTATTATAATTTAAAATAACTGTTTTCTGTTTGAATAAGATGTCATTTATTCCTGTGATGCAAAGCTGAATTTTTTAGCATCATTACTCCAGTCTTCAGTGTCACACGATCTTCCAGAAATCATTCTGCTGATTTTCTACTCAATTATTATTGGTGCTCAATTATTAATAATGGTTTTATTAATGTTGAAAACAGTTTTTGCTGTTTAATATTTTTGTGATATATTTTTTTCAGGATTCTTTGATGAACAGAAATTTCACAAGAAAACATTTATTTAAAATGAAAATCTTCTGTAACATTATCCACCTTTTTCTTATTTGCTTTGCACAAATCATGGGAGTAACTTCTGTTAAACTGTAAACAGGTGTGCTCTATGAACGCAATAACAAGCATCCTCAAATACTGGGTACAATGATGAAACATTATTCTAATCCAATGAAAAGGGGAGACAATTACATTTTAAGCAAAACTGTTCAACTGGAACATCATACAATCTTTCAAAAACATTTAAAAATCGTAATTAGGCTATTCCAAACTTTTGGCCGACAGTGTATGACGATAATTCTGTCTCATTTGGCAGGGGTTTTTGGGACGGTGGAGATGAGGCCAGCCATCGTAGGTACCTGGTTAATAGAGTGCACCATAGGAGAACATCAGATGGCAGGCATGAGGGCCAAGCTGCTGGTCTACAACTCGCGTAAGAGCTTTAACTCGCTTCCTCCATGGCAGATTGTCACGGATCTTTCTTGGCATCCTGTTTCTGCAGTCATGTTTTGAGTTACTAATAGTTAGTGGGCACCTGAAACTGATTGATTTTGTTTTACAGGATGCATTCAGCCATTGGGAATGCAGTCGGAATGGATTGACAACAAACAAATAACAGCCTCTGACTACTCTGGTGAGACAGGGATAGTTTTGTAGTATTACTGATAGTTTTTGTTATTACGTTGAATTAGATTTGATTTTTATACTCTGTTTTTACTTTCATTTTCTATTTCAATAATTTTTAAAAAAAAGCTGAATTTTCAACATCATTACTCCAGGTGTCATTACTTCAGTGTCACATAATCCTTCAGAAATCATTCTATTATGCTGTTTTGCAATAGCAAAAAATAGATTTTATTTTTAAATTTTGTTTTTACTTTAATTTTATATAAAAAAAATTACTAATTTTGTTGTGTTTTGTCATTTTGCGTTTGATTTTATTTCAAATAATGAAAAAAATTATGGGTTTACTTTTAGTTGACTACAATAATGCAATGATAAAACTGGCAGATGATAAAACTGGTGCAAATCCCATTGAAAAATCCATAGGGCTCTTTTGACTTTGGCCACAAAATCTAGCGTTTTAAATAAAATATTTTCACATTTCTCTTCCAGGTGACTGGAAGCCAAGTTTAGCCAGACTTCAGTTATCTGGCTCTATTAATGCCTGGATGGGCAGCGGCAAAGACTCCTGGCTCCAGGTAAAAGAAATCTTTTGTTTACAGACGTAACATGCTGTCCTTTGGCTCATTTTTAAGGAACTGTGTTAAATGAACCGTGATGGCTCATATTTAAAGTTAAAAATAACACATTATGATTTATTTGTGGCTAATATCTCACAATGTGTCACAGACAATAGTGACTCTTTGCACCACAGTCAGCAAGTCATGACACATTGTACTTTCACTGTCAGCAAGACAAAGTGGGAAATACTTTTAAATACTATAAATAGGTTTGCGCAGTAGATTTTATTTAACCTTTGCTTCAATAGTGCCTGGAAGCAAGAGAAAGAGAGAAAAGGTGTAGGATATAAAACAATTAAATATTTTTAGCAGGGTTCATATAATGGTGGGTTTCAAGGCCTGGAAAAGTTCTGGGCATTTATAAAATCTTAATCTTAGCACTGAAAATTCATTGAAAATTTTTGTTGCGGATATAATTTTTAGCAATGCGCAACTGGAAATAACTTTCCATATCCATTCTCTTTGTTACTCTTTGTGTTGTGTTAGGTGGATCTGTTGAGGCCCATGCTTCTTCATGGCATCCAGACTCAGGGTGCAAAGACCTCGATGGGTTTGAGCGAGTATTTCACTATCCAGTACACCGTCAGTTACAGCATCGACCAGGAGAACTGGACTACCTACCGAGGAAACAGTACCAAGCCATATTATGTCAGTACCAACATCTGAATTTCTCTAAACTTAACTGATTTCAAGGGGCCATTCTGCGTGCTTTTTGTAGCATTTTACTTTTTTCCTCCCCGAAGTTGTCTTATAATGCTATTAAATATTTTTTCACTGTTATTTAGTGTTAGCATAATGACCATTTCTTCCCTCACCCTGTTTTACCTCTGTATATTTAACAATACAATTTAACAGCAATGTATTAAAAAAATTAACAAATTACAGTTTAAGGCCCTAGGAAATATGTTTCTTTTTCTCAAATTTAGTATTTTCTTACCAATTTCTGGATTTCATTAAATATTAATAATCAAAAGCATCTCTAATAGATTTTATTAAAACAATATTTAAATGTATTTACATTTTTGTGCTAAATAAATTCTAGTAGATTTTTTTTTTCTGGTAAATGTTCCTTTAAAAAAATAATGTTTTAATAATAATTTTATTATTACAAGTAGTACTATCATTGCATTAAGTAATGTATTTCTTTCACAGTTTCCTCAAGTTAAACCAAACTTTTATTTTGACGGGTCGCTGTTAAGACCTTTAAATTTCTGTGTGTATATGATATGACGATAGTTTTACGTAAAAGAAACGATAAAATGCTGATGAAGTGACTCTCAGAGGAGTTCTAGAGATTATGTTCATGTGTTCATGTACTCATATATTGAGTACACAGCAGAGGCTGAAAATAAAACTGTGCAGCTCCACCATTGGTTCACACAGAGGCACGCAGAACAGGATTCATAACAGGAAGCACTAAATCTTAATGGAGTAATAGACTTAATTTTCTTCATGCAAAATGTAATTTATTTTTTCCCCTTCATTATTTAATCATTGCATTTGATTTGAGGGTGAAAAGAAAACTGATTTGTTTGCTTTTTTAAAAAGTGCTATCCTAATGACAAATGTGACTATTTTTGTATCTTTCATAGTTTCGGTATTATTCACATCTGTTTTCTTGTTTAATTGTTACCAGACCTTCAATGGAAACATGGACGGTTCCAGAATAAAGGAGAACTTGTTTTCTCCACCCATTGTGGGTCGCTACATCCGAATTCACCCACTGGCTTTTCAGAAGCAGCCCACGCTGAGGATTGAGCTGCTAGGATGTGACCTTAATAGTGAGTTAACACACTGATTGATTACAGCACCTTCTAACGAAAAACTGAAGGAAAAGATAAAGACGCTAAAGATAAGAAATCCTAACACTGCATCAGCACTATTCAAATGACAAGACTCTGAAGGTCTTTGCAAAGCACATTTCTTCTTTGCCTTTGCATGCCATTTTTATCATTATGTAGCGATTTAAAAGTGGAAATCTGAAAGCTCTGGATGTTTTTGTTAGTTCATGAGCATCTGTCATCCTGCTGCAGCATCAGAAAGATCAACTTCCTACGTTCATTCAAGCTTCAAAGCTTTCTAACTACAGCATTTCTTGTTTACTCTCTTGATTTTCAACACCTTTTCTCCCTTCAAGCATCAATTGCAGTGTTCAAAGCTTCATTATCTGAGAAAAGTTTGAGTCAAAAAGTTTACTTTAACTGAGAGAGCTGAATAATGCATATTTCTGCACATTTAGTTACACTTCTCCAAAACAAGTCCCTTGTAGTATAGATGTTTTTCAGGCTAATATGCTCTTCAAACCAGTGTTATTATAATTAACTAGAACCATAAGAAAAACATTTTTTGTTATTTGAAGTAAACGATAAATGAAATGTCAAAAACGTTATCTTATTACATCCGATTTATATAAAATATTTGGTCACAATGTATTTTAAGGTCCAATTCTCGCTATTAACAAACCATTAACTACGGCTTTTGTCTCAATAAACTACTAATTTGCTGCTTATTAATAGTTAGTAAGGTAGTTGTTAAGTTTAGGTATCGTGTAGGATTAGGGATGTAGAATACGGTCATGCAAAATATGTGCTTTATAAGTACTAATAAACAGCGAATATGTTAATTATAGTCAAGCTAATAAGGAAATAGTGAGAATTGCTCCCTATGCTAATATTTTATCTCTCTTAATGTTTGGCAAGGCAGTATTTCCCAATTTGATTTAATACAACTTGATGTAGAATAAAAAAAAACTGAACTACATTTGTCCTTTAAGACTTATATGCATTATTTAGTACTAACCTCTTTGCACATGAAATGAGTAGCAAGCTATCTAGCTTTGATATACAAAAATGTAGATATATATATACGTATATATATATATATGTTGACCTAGTATATCATAGTATACAGTATAGACATAGTATATCAGACTCTTTATTTGAGAAAAAAAATCTAAACCACTGTTTCTGGAGAGTACATGTCTTTTAGTTTAAGCTTGAAACACTTTTCTGGTGATAATATATTTTAAGATAAAAAAAAAAAATAAAAATGACAATGCACAACAAAATAACTAAAGCTTTAATGAAAATTAAAATAAAAAAAAATGGAAAAATGGTAGTAAAATCACTGCTTCAAACAGATAAGAGCATGTTTGTTTGTGTGTTTGTCAGGTTGTTCTATGCCTCTGGGAATGGAGCGCAGGTTGATTCCCAGCAGCAGCATCAGCGCCTCCTCATTCTTAAACAAGTGGTTACTGTCCTGGAGTCCCGACCTCGCTAGACTCCACCAGGAGGGGCGAGCAAATGCATGGAGACCCAAGGTATCTGTCCATCCGTCTTACTATCTATCCACCTATCTATCTATCCATCCATCTAGCTATCTATCTATTCAATCACTGTATGTTGTTCTTAGAGAGAGTGAAAGTGAATTTTCTTTCTACACTGTGTGTTTTATAAGCCCATTGTGAGAGTGTTTCCTCTATCCTGTCTGTCTGTGTGAAAGTGAGGCGATCCCTCCATTGTCTCGCTCGCTCTACATTTTTATCGCTATTTCTACTTCCTCTTTGAGCTGCACAGAGAGCCAAGCGCTGTCAGTCAGGTGGATTTACGAATTAATTAGTGTGATTAAGAGCGCAGCTCCATTCCACATGGAATTCTGTTCTGCATAATAACTTACAATTTATACCTGCACAAATCCGTGCTTCTTAAAGGTGAAGTGTCTTTTTTTAAAAAAAAACAATATGCTTAGAAATTATAAGTCATGAGGACGCTGTAAGAAAAATGATCCATTTGTTGGTAGATTTATCCACATTCATTCTGCACATGGGTGTTTGTTTCTCTGAGTGTGAACATTCAATTTTTCATTACTGTAAAAAATTGTTAAACTGATCATCTTCTATGTTGTCTCTTTCTTTCTCCCCTCTCGTCTTCTCTGGTTCTGCAGACTAATAACCCTCATGAGTGGTTACAGGTGGACTTTCTCTCTGTGAAGAGAGTGACCGGGGTGGTCACACAGGGGGCCCGATCCGTCCTGAAACCAATGATAGTCACTGAATTTACCGTCTCTATTAGCAATGAAGGTTACAAATGGTCCAGTGTGAAGGAGCAGGGCACAGACGATGAAAAGGTACTGCTATATTTGTGTGTATTGAATGATACCGAATGGATTTTGCCTCACAAAAAAAGTTGAATTTCACTCAGAAATAACAAAACTTAATTTTTCCATAAAATAAAGGTTTAATTAAGACTTTTTTGCATTATGGCGTTATTTTCTTGATAACTAAGCACATTTCCCCACAAAATTCAAATGTGCATTTTTATGTACATATAAAATAAGAAAATTAATGGAGGATTGGCTGGAGACCAAATGAACTGCCAATTATTGAATGTTTAAATACATTAGGCAAAAAAAATAAAATAAAATGTGATAGCCCTAAGATAGGTTTCATTTTATCATAAGAATCAAATATAATGAATATGATTCTTTATTACTTTCTTTTGATTTTGGGGCGAAACATGACCTGCACATGTTCTTGATGGGTTTCATGAGAGTCACCCATTCATGTCTATGGTGTTTTGTTTCTTTTTCATCCTGATGTAGATCTTTGAGGGAAACAGCGAGCATGATGAGGAGGTGCTGAACGTGTTTGATCCTCCCCTGTTCACTCGCTTTATACGGATTCATCCGAAAGGCTGGGTCAACGATATTGCCCTGCGGCTGGAGTTTTTGGGCTGTGACACTCAACCATCCCTTTGAGAGAAAGTAAGATTAAATCCAGTGTGGTTGAATGGAATGGACAGACTTAATTTTATAACGTCTAAAAAACACACGGCTCTGTTTCAAACTAAACGTTTGCATCATAGTATGTGATTGATCTGCTAGGCCGGTCTGGTGGTTTTAGAGTGGTTTTGTGCAGTTGTCAGCTGGGAGACTGCCTATGATACCTAGAAATGCTGTCTATGTAGGCAGCTCACTTTGGCTTTGAACAGAGCCCACATAAGCACTACATATGTTTTTTGTTTTTTTTTCTACTTTATTTTTCTCCAATTTTTTTCCAAACAAATACAGAACAAAGAACACATTCCTAAGAGCAACTTATAAACATAACAGACATATACATACAAACGGTCACCAAATACAACTTGTAGTGTATTCATGAATATTTAGATATCGATCAGATTTTGCCATACAAAGTTATGTTAAGAGTTACATATCTGACACAGTTTATTGATTAGGAGTCAAAATGATTCAGATTCATATAAAATGACATAACAGAGAGAGACAAGAGGAGAAGAAGAAGAGTAAATAAAATAAAAAATAAAAAAACGTACATAGATAACCGATTAAAACTTTTCTCTTCTTCTCAACCATTTCCCCCAGCATGATGAAATTCTTGTAGATTGTTGTCTTAAGGAAAGGGTCAGCACTTCCATACTGTATACATCATTTACAATTTAGCACTACATATGTTTATCTCTAGAACAGGTTTTTGTCGTGTGATATGATGATTTATGTGTTTTGAATCTGGTTGGTTGTACGTTATAAGTGTTCTGATCATTACGCTGCTCATTTTACTGTCTGCTTTTGAGACATTATTATTATTATTATAATAGGAAATAAACTACCAATATCTGTTTTTCTAATACATGTACCCTTGCATATCAAAAGTCGTGGAAGATTGTTTGTTTGGTTATTAGATGTTTGTATATTCTGGTTTGGAATAACTACTGAATCCGCCATATGCTGTACTTTTGTATTTTGCACTGTGAAACAGGAGGGAGATTTTTTTTTTTTTTTTTCAAATATTTAATGTTTAATTGTGGAAATAAAAAGACTATGAAAATGCCTTGATTTCCCCTGTGTCTTTGTGCTTTGTGTTTCTTTGACAAATATTATTCTTTCACAGACTGTTTTCTTCCCTTTTGGTGTTTTGCCAGTAAAAGTCAGTAAATCTGTTTTCAATACCTGGCATACAGCATTCTTAATATTATTTATGACTATAATATCTGCTTCTTCATCAAAACACACACATTTATGTACACGCACACACAAAGCCTCTATAAAATGTGTGAAATTACTGGCGATGCAGATTAATGAAATGTGGTTTATTGTTCACGGTCACGTCACAATTCTGCATGCGGAAAGACAATGAACAGAGAAGCAAACAGACTTGCAGGCGAAGGGTGGGATGAAGAGGCCCACAGGAATACGATAACATTTCCATGTTCTGGCCGAGATAAAAATGGAGCGTACTATCAGTTCCTGTTTGACAGGAAGTGCTCTGGGGTTGTGTTTAGCTTGGAGGGAAAATGAAGGCCTGCCTCTGAAAGAAGTCGGTGACCTATTGTGTCACCTGTTATCTCATCAAAGACAAACACTGCTGCTGAGGAACAAACACACGATATTGGAAGCAACTTCACTAACTTTCGTTTCTTTCATTAGGTCATTACAAAACATTTTATTTTATTTCATATTATTATGGCATATTATTAGTGTCATTTATGTGTTAGATGTTCTGCATTGTATCCTCCAACTTTGAGAAGTTTGTGACATTAAAAAAAAAAAAAGTTCACACCAACCATACCAGTAAAATGTAAAGCTAGGTTCTCTCTGTTTTTTAAACTATCTATTTGTTTAAGGCCCCGTTTACACTAGTGCGTTTTCGTTTTAAAACGGCGTTTTAGAATGAAAACGCTGCGTTTCAGAAACCATCTACGTTTACACTACACAACCGAAAACGCATGTCACATGACCATTCATGCAGGTACAACCATAGATATGTATTGGTAGATTCCCTATTATTTAGATCACGGACGCGTCTACGTGCTTGGAGCGGTCGAATGGGGAATCTACCCATAGTATCTATGGGTACAATAACGAGCATGCTGTTATTGTTTACACGGTCGTCAAGGATATGCAGTGAGAATGTGGGCAGCCATGCCATCGTTTTCAAAAGTCTCCCGTTTTGGTCCGTTTACACCGAAACCCAACTCCGGAGTTTTCAAACTAAAACGGGGTCTGCAGCGTTTTCAAAAGTCTCCGTTTTCAACCTCGGAAACGCCGGAGTAGTGTAAACGATAGGCGTAACCGTAGCAAAAGTTATGTATTTTAAAACGAAAACACACTATGTAAACGGGGCCTTAGAATGCTTATCTTTATTTTTAGAATTTTCAATAGGCCCATACAATTAAATATTCTTTTTAAAATGCTAATTTCTTTATATATATATATATATATATCTTTATATTATATTATAGTCTCTTGTTACTGCATAAAATTATTCTAGTTGATTGGATGTGTTTTTGTTAATTAGTATCTAATTATTTTATAGTATCTTAGGTGTTTGTCTATATTTTTAGACTTTTCAGTAGACTTTTTCATTTAAATATTCCTTTTTAAAATGCACATCTGTGTTGTGGTACTCTCATGAACGCACATCAACTGACATGGAAGAGAAGATAATGTTGAATAAAGCTGTTATTTTTGCTTTCTTTGCGCACAAAATGTATTCTTGTAGCTTCATTACAGCTGAACCACTGAGGTCACATGGACTATTTTAACGATGTCCTTACTACCTTTCTGGGCCTTGAATGTGGTAGTTATAGCTCTCGGATTCCATCTTAATTGTGTTCCGCAGATGAACGAAGGTGTTACGGGTTTGGAATGACATTAATTATTGACAGAATTGTCGTCTTTAGCTGAACTATCCCTTTAAGCCTACCTTTTCTGTGGAGATGGCAGCATCTGCTTTACTCTTCACTGATCCTGTAGGGCAGCACATGTTGAGCTCTTTCTGACAGCTTGACTCAGCATGTCATTCAGCATCACTGGAACGGAAGAAACATGACTCAGTTATTTAACTGTGTAAGAAAAAGTGATGAGGACTCGAAGATCTTGATGAAGATGTTTATTGCAGCATAGCAGTGGCAAAGCACATGTAGTACCTTGGGTTCAACGGAGGTGGAATGAACCCAGAACATCCTAAGCTCAATCATTTTATACTGTATTACGTTCATCTTCCCGCTCCA